>CM059602.1:188235142-188285142 GCA_030412105.1 Cyclura pinguis
ATAGCAGTCTTCTATGTCCTAACCATTAAATACTTCTGAACCTTTCTTGAACTTAGCATCAGCTTTATGTTTCATGAGGCATTAAGCAAAACGCCCTCTGGTAGAATTCCTCCTTCATCTGAATTTCCTGACAAGGTTGTCCAACTGTAGGACTCTGGTCAGCGCTCTGACCAAATCTAATTTTTCCATTTTCTCCAATTATGGAAAGTTACTTTTTTGGACTGCAGCTCCCAGAACCCCTCAGCCAGAATGGCCCCCAAAAAGTCTCCAGAAGTAACATTTCCAGTATCTGGAAGTATAATGGTTAGACTCAACCATCCAATACTCCTTAAGGTTCCAGAGTGGAATGGTGGTTAAAAGTGTTCCCAGAGCAAACATCAGCAATAGGCTGTGATGGGGCTCCATGACTCTGGCATCTGCCCAAGGATGCCATGTTCTGGCACCAGCTTTGTTTGAATTTCACAGTAATTTGCGAAGCTGCTATACAGGAAAGTACTAAGTCCTGCCTGGCTTGTAGAAAGTTGTTTTTTGGATCCTGGCCTACATTTTTATATACTAAGAGACCCACATCTGGTACATTACTAGGTCAGATTTCATAAAAGCCATATGCTAGGCAGATAGTTGACAAAACAACTCACCTTATATCTTGTATTTAACTTAGGTTGCTTATTCTTGTCCTTTAGATTTCATAATGTACTCTTATAATAAAGGGCAGCAGTTAAACTTTAGTCAGAAACTCTTTAGTTACAGGCTGCTTGCAATTTTAGATATGACCTCCTGTCCAAAGTATAGAGACCAAGGGAAAAGGAATTAACAGAACGGCTGTCAGTTTACGCAAGCAAAATAAACTGTGCACTTGTAAGTGTAGTACTATATTGGAAACAGTTACTTTCTTTCTCCCCAAATGTTATTTATTCTAAAAGTCCTGATAACATACGCATTATGCTAATCCCCTCTTTTATTCTTCCTCTTCCTTTTTCGTAATAAAACATTTGGAAAAGATGAGACCAACAGTAACCAAATTATACGTAAACAAGCCCAGTTTCTAACAACGCCCCTGGAAATATCACTGTATTTTATCTTTGTGGTACTAGAATACACCTATATCCCAAGCAATGGATTCTGTGACTTCCTGGCAAGAAAACTATCCTTTGAGATAAACTTTGGAAACAGCATCTCACAAGTATCAATGGCATCCACAACATGTTACCCTGGGAGATAACAGGGGCATAAAAACATTTTTAAAAAACTAACGTAACATTTGGAAACATTACTTTATACATCACTTACTCATTATTCTCAAGATGTTTTGATACGTGGGGGGGGGGATCTGGGGAAATTCTGGTCCATTTTTATATTTATACATGTAGTTTTAAAAACTAAATAGTGTAAGAATGCCTAAAGTAATGAGTTAGTAACAGTGATGCACAAATCTATCCCCATTCATTCCTCTCTATAATTAGCCAATTTTGAGGGGAAAAAACAATCTATACACCTCGTTCCTTCCCCCATGTTTCCTCTTCTGCTTTTCCTAATAGTAACACCAAAGTAGATATACAAAATGTACAAAAACATCACTTGAGAACACTTAATTCATAAAGCTAAAACCACTGAAAATTCATATTAAAACAGAATATAAAAATCAATTAAATTCCAGATCATTAAACACACATTGGAGTCAGTTCCTAAAAGCCTATCAGAATAGGGAATCTTTCACTTTTCCATGGAAGGAAAGCAAAGAAAGAGCCATTCTAGCCTCCCTAGGGATAGAATTCCAAAACTTAAAAAAGGAGCCATGAAAAGGCCCTCTCTCTTCTTCCTACTACATGTCTGTAAAAGTGGTGGAACTGAGAAAGCAACCTTGATTCCCTGCCCCCCCCCAAAAAAAAACAGCGGATGTCCACATTTAATTCTGTGCATCACAATGCTTCTGAATCAGGACATATACACAGGCAACTGTGTGTGCAGCAAAAGCAAAAAGCATGTAGCTATATATTTATTTTTGCATATTTTTACAATATTATACTAGGCCTTTCCCAGTCCACCTCATGCCATCTCACCCCTTTGAGAGAAGCACAGTGCGAAGTGTTTGGCTCTGACTTTTGGTTTCAGGTGGTAGGTGTTGCTGCCTTGCTTACGAGTTCATTTGCCTCACCAGGACCTAAGATGGCTTTAGGGGGGATTGTGCAAAAAGTATATAAACTGGGACTTGCCAGGCTTTGCCTGTCTGCACCAAAAGAGGCAGAGAAAAGTGTTTTAATTCTCAGCAATTTAGCTTCCACTCTACCATAAACATCCCACCTCCCCCATCATCTGACTTTCTGTGTGATACCCTAAACAAGGGTCTAGATACACTAAAGATACCAGATCCTGTCTGGTCTTGGAAGTTAAGCAGGGTCAGCCTTGGTTAGGACTTCGATGAGAGACTGCCAATAAATACCACTTGCTATAGGCTATATCTCAGACGAAAGAACTGGCAAAACCACCTCTGAGTATTCCTTGCCTAAGAAAACCCTATGAAATTCATGGGGTTGCCATAACTTGATAGGTGACTTGAAGGCACATGCATACATGGAGTGTTTGCAAAGGCCTGGTTTTTCTTTACAATCTTCCTTCTCTGAACTTTTTTTTCACTTCCCGTGCAATCCGTCTAGAATAAGAACGGGCCCTCCTCTCTTCCCTACCCCACAGCCAGGCCAAAAATGCTTAGGAACACTACCAACTGTATCAATATAACAATTATTATACCCCTGAAATAGAAGTGTGCAGAACCTTCTGACAACATGTGAAATCTGTCATTTTGTGAATGATCCTAACAAACAATAGTTACAAAATTTGTTGCTTAAATTACATTTCTGGAGTACAGGCCATCTGACCAGAAGATTCTATACTAGTTTTGTCTACAGCCATAAGGAGAAGTGCATATTATGAATGCACTGCTCTTTAAATAAGTAATATCAATAAGGTATTTTCAAAAATTAGTAAGTAATGAATAACTTTGAAAAAGAAATAATATTCCAAGCTGTAATCTGACTACAACTAGATGTGACATATATCTTTACCATAACCACATTATGATTACCTGTTGATAAAGACCTATAAGAGATCTCCAAATATTAAACAAATTATCTCAACTCTCATTAACAAATTTGCAGTCAATTCTATAAAACTATTGCAACATGGACTATTAAAAAAACTATAATACAAAAATAAGGGAGTAGGAAATTACTTTTATGCCACTACCGCTGTGAGGAAGGAGAAGACGAGAGAACAGTACGAAATTTATTTTTAAATATAATGGTCTTATTTTGTCTTACATTACATTTAGAAAACTGCATTAACTTTCATGAACATCTGTAGGATTAATGGCATGCAACTGGAAGTGTTGCCAGCTATATGAAAAACACTCATGTAGTTAAGCACACAGCTGGCATCAAGGTAAATGGTTCCTATCCACATACTGGCCCAAGTGCACACAGCATTTGCATTTCAGCAGTCCTTGGCCCAGGTGGACATAGTACAGGCATACAAGTAATGGAGCCATATAACTGAAATAGCACAACAGGCAATTGCCAAACTTGAATTTATGAGCACAATGGTCCAGTTCTATTCAGATTCAATTGAATGTCCCAGTTGAATTCAAGACTGGGAGCAGGAGGTAGTATATCACATTACTG
Organism: Cyclura pinguis; assembly: GCA_030412105.1. NCBI lineage: Eukaryota > Metazoa > Chordata > Lepidosauria > Squamata > Iguanidae > Cyclura > Cyclura pinguis. The sequence goes on from CM059602.1 coordinate 188,238,820, forward strand.
CTACCCTGGGTCTTCATTTCTTTTTCTCAGTTCTTTTTAGGAGAATGAACTCTTTAGGTCTGCCTGACATTGTGGAGGACATTGTTGTTGTGTGTCTTTAAGACACCACTGAAGACACTATTGTTTCTAATCTTTCGCAACTATAAGATAAACCCATCACAGGGATTTCTTGGCAAATTTGCTCAGATGGAGGATGAAGAACAAGAGGAGACAAAATAAATTTCTTTCTTTTACTTATGTTGACGGTATCTCTTGTCTTTTCTTTATTTACATGAAACTATGTAAATGTAAATACATTTAGGTTGTGCATATGATATTGTAATTGAAAGGTGCAACTACAGTTTTGCTAGTTGTTTGTGTCACTACAATTGTGATTATATTCAGTGATATGCGGGAATTATAATTTACGAGTAATATTAATTCAATAAACATTACTAAGGACTCTGTATGGTTTGGTACAGGAGGAGATCCAGGTTCCACACCCTTCCTGGAGGAATAAGATATCTAAAACATAATTTAAGTAGATTCAGTTTCAACTCTGCCCTTGCAGGGGCACCATACACAAACACACACACTCCAGAGGTTTTTCTACATAACATCATAATTCCTACTACATTTCCCCATGCTTATCTGCAGCAACTGATGTCTAATAACAAAAGAAGCATTCCTAAGTTCATTGATCTATCAGTGATATAAACTCTATCACCAGCGACAACAGCAATGGCGAGTTTTTCCATGGGGGTTTAAGTTCCAATCTGTGAACTCTTTGCTTAGGAGCCATTTTGGAGTAAATTCCACAGTAATGAATAATATTTTAATGAGACAGTTGGATAATAAATGCCTGTGGATTTAAGGCATAGTCTACTCTGTAAAAGTACAATAAAGATAACAAAGATAGCTTAAATACATAAATTTATGAGGAAGAGGTGAAAACATGGTGACTAGACTACATAATTCTGGTTCTTGTGCCACTTACACATATACTGGATACACACACACCCCCTAGACACCATACTGTGATTCGCTTCAAGGTCATACTTTCAGCTGTGAAAGATAACACCACCAGTTCACAATGATTTGTTTATCTTACCACAGAGCAATGACTCAGAAGCAGGCCTCTGTGTCCTCATGAAATACCAATACTTTGTGATTAAAATAAGAATCACATCCATGGAACACTTCAATATAAGTGAATTAACATTTATTTACAATCAAAACTTTTAAGAATTATCATGGCACATAATGGTATGAGTTCTATGAGAATTTATAATACCACATATCAAAATTCTATTATTATGTCTATTTTTTACGTAAACAATGAACTAACTTAGCTGGTTAACAAATCTGAAAACTGAAATATTACATATACACTGCACATACTATATATATGTATATGTATATGTATATGTATGTATGTATGTATGTATATAAAATAGTAGACTACCAAAAAAAAATTCTTTGGATCTATGTCCTCTCTTTCCTAAAATTTTTGAGTGAATTACAGAATCACAGAAATGTAGAGTTGGAAGAGACCACACGGGCCATCCAGTCCAACCCCCTGCCATGCAGGAACACTCTCAAAGCACTCCCGACAGATGGCCATCCAGCCTCTGCTTAAAAACCTCCAAAGAAGGAGATTCCACCACACTCCGAGGCAGCATATTCCACTGCCGGACAGCCCTGACTGTCAGGAAGTTCTTCCTGAGGTTCAGGTGGAATCTCCTTTCCCGCAGCTTGAATCCATTGCTCCTTGTTCTGGTCTCTGGAGCAGCAGAAAACAAGCCCTCTCCTTCCTCTACATGGCACCCCTTCAAATATTTATACATAGCTATCATGTCCCCTCTTAACCTTCTCTTCTCCAATTCTCATAAAGTTCATGTATTTGTAAGTTTAATTCTCTCCCCCTGATCCTGTTGCTATGATAACCGACTAAGGTGTAATTTTTTTTAAAAAAGTTCACTTTAGCCATTCTTTGAAATATGACCTACTACGTCATTTAATTTTTGAAAACCCTAAGGTCATGCAACATACTTTCACTGTCATTTGTAAGTACATTAACTCAGTAGCCATATGACAGTGAAATTATGTTAATAGGCTGCTAAAATGGGTCATGCAGACACTGCATTTCATGTTAGCTTCAAATAACAGTGAGAATATAGTCCAAATCAAATATGACAGTACAAAAGCACATGGTTTACTTTACTCAGGGCTTTGTAAGAACTGAGAGGCAGAAGAGTTGGATGAAATGATACTGCGGGAAGGGGATGGAAAAGTGATGATAGATACTTACTATTTCAAGAACAGTTTACTTTTTCACCCAATATGATAAATAAAAGATTCTATAGTAAACTGGCAAATTCTAAAAAGAAATGTCAACTTTTTATACTTCATAACAACATATGAACATATTTTTTTTGAAAACCCATTGGAACTAAATGTAAGTATACATGTATGTAAAGAAAATTTCAATGTATGTAGCCACACCAAATGTAAGTATGTACAAATACAACTCCATGGAAAAGAACCAAGCAACCTCTAAAATAATATTAAACCAAAAATAAAAAGCACTACATATTTAAGGGTGGAAAATCAGAACAAGTTATTTATATTCTATGTATATTCTAAATTACATCCAGTTTTGTTAATCATTTTTTTTTAATACCACATTGGTAGAATTTGGAATGGGAGTGCAGGAATGCAGCTTACATCTCTAGAAGTCCTAGAAATAAGTTGTTCAAGAGGGGAAAGAAAGGAGCCAAAAAATTCTTGTTTCACAGACCAGGATTTCAGGAATTATCATTTGACAGTTTGAAATGATGCAGTTTCCCCCTTTTCCCTTAGTCTGGAGGGAAAAAATAGACAAGGGTCTTGGGACACGATGCAAGAAAGCTGGCTAGGGATTAGAGGCAGGAGCGGCTGACACAGATTTATGAATGTTGACTTCACCAAGACTGTCAGGGTTTTTTTCCTCATTGAGCATTCCCACAAGTCAAATCCTGTTCCTGAAAACCACAGAGAGCCACACATACTACACAGAAGTAACACTAGACATGTCCTAGAGTATATGAAAATTTAATTATCATTACAGCCTGCATATTTTCAGGGGCAGGAGGGACTCTAGGGGCAGGGGATTCTAATCCCCTCTTCTCCCAAGAAAACAGAGCTCACAATAGCTTACTCAGCTCTTTAAAAAAATGTTAGGGAAGTCTGAAAAATGCTCCTAGTAATATCGTGACTGTTTACTCTAAAGGGCTGTCAGGGTAGCATTGTGTCTCTGTCCAAATGAAGAAAGCAAACGGTATCAGAGAGACAATTATTTGACAATTATTTTGATAACAGGAATGTGCAACTAAATATCCCAATGTATTGTCAACTCACAGGAATACTTTCCTTCAGGGTTCCAGCCACCCAGCCAGTTGGTGATACTGCAAATGGTTAAGAGGATGAAACAAGGCATTCCATTCTCATTTTTAATTTTCCAACCATGTCTACTTATAGGCATATATTCAGGCCTTAGTGGGTTATTCAGGAGGAGTGCTTTTTTGGTGAAGTGAGATAAATCTTTATACACAGACACACACACTTCCTCACAATGCCGGATTTCTTTTAGCATGCCGATATCACCTTATTTCTTGGAATCCTGGTTTTGGTTTCATTTTTATCAACACTCATCATCTTTACTCACTGTTAGATCAAGTGGCAGGAGTCAATCAATACTATGTATATCCAGACATTTGTTTAGAGACACATGCAGGGTGAGGCAGCTAGACTGCCGCTTTGCGTTTCTGTGTTGCCAAAAGCCGCTTTACATAACGATGTCTATTCTGTACTCATTATCATACTTTCAAGAAAAGATACACACACCATTGCTGTTATTCTTAAGATGGCCATACTACTTATCCTGTACTTGTGGGCTCCTTGAACATCATCAGCTTGTACAAAACTAGGATTTAATGGATCCTAACCTACAGTGGCCTTGAACAAGGGTAATAATATTGCAAATAAAATTAAGAGCACATTAGTTAACATGAAGTCTTTTGTATGGCCTCCAATATGCTCTTACTACAGTTCTGAGAATCTCGATTTTTAATTTTTTAGATACAGTCCCCTAGTCTTCATTATCATTTTTCCACAGGAAAATGAAACTGCAGAAATAATAAAGGATCAAAAAGAAAAAGGTAAGCTGTTTTTTAAAAAAAATCAGATAAAAATGCTTCTTTTTTTAAAAAAACAAACATATTTCTAAAAGTACAGTTTACAGGAAATGTTCCATTTATAATCCCTACTGAAATGAGTGGGATCCCTACTCTTTTCCAGAAAGCTTGCTTCAAATTTCCCACAAGGCAGTATTTCAGGTTCATACAGGACTGAAATCTATCACATCTGAAAGTAACAATTTCAGAATGACACAAACTGTAGCGTGGCACACATCATGTTCTTGATAATGGCATGCAAATTTAATTAGTAACACAGAACTAAAATGTGTGTATTAGTTGTGGCCCTGACATATTTCAGATGTGGCCCTCAGGACTGAATAGCTTGCACCACATTTAATTTAGTAGACCAGAGTTTATCAAACTAACATCAGCGTACTATCAAGTAATCAGTCTTTTTTTTCTGTCTACTGAAAAGTAGAAAAAAAAACTTTCTGAAATTAGAAATTTAGAAAAGGGTTATTTTGTTTTCCCCAGTACATTCCTGTCCCCCAAAAGCTACAATTTAAGATCTGACATGTGGGAAACAACACAGAAAGAAAAGCACCCCCTTGATCTTTCCTTTATGTCAGCTCAGTCTGTTGATATCCAGGTACTGTCATTAACAAAAATAAACCCCAAATAAATACCTAAATAGATGTCCGGTTGGAAGTCTGAATAAAAGAAACGTGTACTACTGGACACAGTTACTGTTGCCACATATATGAAAACAAAAATGCACTGTTTCCTAAGATCTAAAAATAAAGCCAGTGGTGGTTGTTCTGTTTAGACTTCATGGAAAACAAGGTTTGAAAACATTTAGCAATACAAAACAATGTATTAAAACTAATAATAATCTTCTATTTAAATAGCCATATACATAGTCAGAGTGAGATGCACATAAGAGGCTGAGGAGAAAGGCATCAGGTTTGTTTGTTTTTTGTCTGATATAAATTTTAGATACTGCATAGGGTACACTTTTTAAAATGGTTTCTGAATTAGTATTTTTTTAATGCAAATATGCCTAAAAGCTCCAATTTCAAAATGTAATTTGGGCTCATAAGGGAAACATTCCTGCTACACAAATAAACCAGTATTCATACAATTTTAACCCATCCTGAGCCTTGAGGTATTCCAGGTTAACCCTAAATAATTAAACTAAAATAATCTATGTTAAGCGTCTCTCTTCTACCATCAATAAATGCAATGAAGACTACTCTTGAGGTAACTCCAGAATGAACACTAATTCTTTTTTCTTTAATGACAAGCTGCTTGGGCAGAGAGAAACGACTAAAAACAACGTAGTCCACTAATTTACGCATATACTTTTATTTCAGCTTCAGAACTAAATGGATTCTTCCCAAATACAACATAAATCTAACGAGCTTCATGAAAGATATTTTTTTAAAAGGGAACAATTATCTTCTGGCTTCTGAATCTTAAGTAACTTTTTGTCTGATCGTCACTGATCTTTGTACTTGTAAGTAAATACCGTCCAACATGTCTGGTCCTGTGGCTACTCCCATAGGTAGAGTGTTAGACAGGATCTTCATTTGCTGCAGCAGGTTATTGGTAGGATCAACCCTCTACTAACTTTGGAAGGACAAGAATGCAGTGTAACAAACACACCTGAAATGACAGAATGTGTTGTCATTGTTAAAATTCATCCTAGTCATATGGAGATGCACTCACACAGGGCAACAAGTGGAAATGCCTAATGCTCTCAGAGTAGCATCATCAACAGCCAGCCACAGTATTTGCAGTATTTATGAGGTGGATCTTAAAGTAAGGTTGTATTCCGCCTTGGGTCCCATGTTGGTAGAAAGATGGGACATAAATTAAACAAATAAAAAGTAGTGTGGTAATTGTAATCTTGCTTTCTAAAAAGAGGAGAAAAGAGGGCAAATGTTTTCATAAAATGTACATAATGGGACCTTATATACGCATGTGCAATTTCAAAATGGCTGCTATAATTTACATATACATAGTATATCTCACTGGAGTGGACAACAGTAGTAGCAACTAGCCTGTGTGCTTGTTCAGTTAGTAAGTTGTTCAGATGTCAGTTGCTGATGGAGAACTTCAAAGCCCCTCCTCTCTATTTCAATGTTTTTTATCTTCAGGTTTTTTTAAAGGCTTTAAACCTAATCTTAAACTGGACAGCTCTTTGAATAAGAGATACTTCCAAACAGGAGACTATCTTCTGACCTCTTTTCAACTATAGGGCTGTCTTTCACAAAATAGGAAACAAAGCTAACCTAACAGATATTTCAGTTCCATAAAATACATACAGCAAGTAGACCACTGCTAACTCTAGATAAAACAGTAGGAATAATATTAATAGTTTAAAAAAAACTCAACAAGTTGCGCTAAAGTACTACTAAACAATGTATTAGAATATATTAATCTAAAACTGTATAGTGAATGCAGTATCAATGCAAGGCATATTCCTGTCTGTATCTCCACTGCAACCCCCAACTTCCTCAAAGGAGGGGGAAGTGTCAGGAAAGCACTGGGAATTGGGGTTTTCAAAAAGTGTCTGGTTCAATTTTCCCTGAATTTCACTTTCACCATAAACACTCCACAGCCTTACAATACTTATTCCTAGTACAAGCAAGAGCAATAATAATTCTTAATTCTTTTTAAAAGGATGCAAACTTTTTGAGGCAGAGTGTAGGGTAAAGTGAAGAACACTTCAAGTCTCACATCAAACTTTAGTGCAGATTCTCTTTTAAACCTGAGTAGAATAATTGATTCCATTAGATTTATTATATCATACAACAATCGAACAGGTCTACTCTAGTTCAAACTGAGATGCCACCCACAAACTCACTGTTTCGTCTAACACAAAGTCCTCTCTCTGTCTCAGCCTCTATTCCTGATCATCAGATTCACAGGAAAAGGACTGACCTATAATTACAGGACTGTAGAGATTTCTAATTTAGTGCATGAAACATTTTGGAAACTACGGTAGTGCTATATGAATGCTACTAATTAAGGTTACATAGGAGTAAGTTCCTTTGAATGTGATGGACCTTATTCCTGAGTAAGCTTAAGCCAGACTGCTCTGAAAGTGTTCATTTTTAAAATAAAGAATTACAGATTGCTATTGTATTATCATGTATGTAATCAGGAAATAATAGTAATAGAACAGACTTTATCTTGGTATGATAGATGGTTAAAGTACATATTGGTGTAACAGTAAAAAATATAGTCATCTGATTTAAAATCAGTTATACCAAATATACAGAGATGTTCGTGTAAGATGTTGCAAAGTATCAGAGGATTTCTTCTGCTTCCTGACACAACCTAGAATGTATTGAGATCATTTTGCAGTACAAATCCCATTGTACCTCATAGTTAATATTCTGACTTCAGTGAGTTAGGTTTCTCAGAGAATTGTCACCAAAATGCAGCCTATTTACGTGAGATTAGCTAATTAATGAACTCTAAGTAGATGATTAATTTGACTTTTTAATTTTCACCTTAAAATCATGACAATTATCTATTTTAATTAGTGATACAGCTATAGTTATCATGCAGCCTTGATACTATAAACAGAACACATCAATTCTTTGGTAAATAGATAATAACGTTTAATTACCTGGAAATTAACAAAAGATGAACAGTGTGTCCTTATTTTATAAATATATAAACAACACATTCTTCTAAATTGAATGGAACTGGTTTTATTTTTTCAGAAATTGCGGAAGCCAATATAGAAGATCCTATATTGGTGTGGAACTATGTTACAAAAAATCGAAAGAAATACTGTAAAATATTTTCTTCAAAATTAATTAGTGTCAATTAAATAAAAGCCATATACAATACAGACTTATGTAGATGAACTTTAAATGTATAAAGTTGCATGTAGACAATAATAATAAATCCAGTTTATGGTATCATAAAGATATTCTGCCTTCACACTTGCTGTGATGGCTGTCTACATTGATTAGTGATTTATCTGCAAAACTGTAAGCAAGGGAAGCCACACAGAGGTCCTGAAACTGCAGACTGAGGCAAAATAGCATGGTATAATATATTTACCTACACTAATTCAAAGTAAAAGGTAAAGCAAAAGGGGAAGAAGGAAAATATACCTTCCTGTGCTCCAGAGCACCATCTGATGCCTTGAAACAAATTAATACACAGAGACAAGATTTCAATGACTCTCCATCTCGTTTCTTTATATATAAATAAGTCAATAATAGAAATAAAAAGTCAATAAACATTTATTTTCAAAATTATTTATTTTCTGAAACAATGGATTTGCTTTTAGTTATTCAACTGAATTGCACTGCTACTGACTCACGACACTTGAGTTTTATGTTCTTGATCAAATACTTTTTCTAGGCTTCCAAAGGATCCTTGTCCAAAGGATCCAGTTTCTTAAATGGGTAACCCATCTGTAAATTTAAAAAGCAATGGCTCTCACTAGAGGTGGTGTGTATATAAGCATATCTCTGTCTCTGTCAGTGTGTTTAACTGTTGAAGGACTGGGAAGTGCAGCTAAACCACTATTAGCTATAATATTCTACAGTGGCTAGTTTTGCACGTAAGACTAAACCACTACTGAGTGGTATGTGGGTGAGATGCTTGCTCTTCCCAACTCTTCAGTTTTCTAGCATGCTCAAAAAGAGGACTCCTGCTGAGTTTTGATTCTGTTTTCTCAGTTTCTGTGTTGCTATTATTAGATATAAACCAGAAATTAAAGTTTAAAACAAACACTAGTTTTTTTAAACGCCTGCTAAGCAATACAGGGTTTGCAGCAGGCTTTTTAAGCAAATGTATACTTTACAGCATGATACCCATGCAGTACACTGTACACTACGATTTGAGGAATGTGAAATTAAACTTGGCAGGACTCCTTGCTCATGTGGGAGGAGGGGTGAATGTAGGAGCTCAAGACGTTGCTCCGGAAGCTCATTCATGTAGCACAAAGTTTTCATATAGCATTAAAGGAAAACAGTACAGTGTCATTGTTCCCTTCTTCACTGTGCCCTGCTCTTCAGATTCAAAACCTAAATCAGGGTATTGTGATGCTGATCTCCCTATCCAAGCCAACTTTGTAAAACTGTTTCAGCATTATATTGGAATACAAACAATAATAGCAGAAACATATGGTCAGAAAGGTGAAAAACAACTAGAAACTTCACCTAAACCCACTGCTCAGCAACAGAAAACCAAAATAATCAGAAAAGTCATTTTCATCTAAACCAGTTAAAATTACCTGAAAGGGGGGAAACAGAAGAAACCTATTGGACAGAAATTGTAAATTCAGAGCTATAATGTTCTGCAGTAAACAAAAAACCAAAAAACAAAAAACCCTGGCTCAGATGTTAAGACAAATCATTATTCAGGAAGCTTAATTGCAGGTTGTGGAGAGCACTCATGCTCATCATGCTCAGTCATGGTTTAGCATTTGGTTTGAATACAGTTTGATATCTGCAGGCTAATTTTTGTTTGTTTGTTTTCGTATCAGTTGTACAGATTCATACACAAGGGAATAATCCCCTTCCCACAATAACATTTTACAATGAATGTTTGACTTTGCAACAGATATGAAGAAACATTACTGGGCTATACTATACACTAATGGCTATTGTAAGCATATCAGAACCAACTTACAGTGCTGGGGAAGTGTGGACTCAGTTCTGATATCAGACAAAGCTATGATTTGTAGCATTATCTGAATGGTTTGCAATCAGCCAGCCAATCAGAAATCACAGTGTCAAGTGGATTTGAAAATTATGGCTAACATTAGCTGTTATTTAACACAATGTCTAAATTAATGAACCAAGCTTACAGCTACTGTTACTCCTCCATAGCTGCTGTAGCATAAAGAAAAGTGTATGACTGTGAGGGATGACAGGTTTGAAAACAAAAGCAACCCATCAGTTCTAATTCATAGGTCAGTGTCCTACTAGTGACACAAGTAAGCATAATTTCCCCTTACACATGCGTATAGATTTTTTTGGGGGGGGGGAGTTGTTTTTTGTTTTTTTGTCATTGTGGAGTTTGGCATTGCTTTCCTCTTTCTGCAAGGACCAAAGCCCCCTCACCCAAGACTCACTGTGTCACTGTGATCACTACCCCCAATGGTAATTCCATTGCTAGTGGGGAGCAAAGGGGATCTCATTTGCTGGGACATTTGGGGGACCTCATTAAATCTTGTTGGAAGATGCCCTTGCTCTGCATCTGGCTATGGGAACAAAGCTCTTCTGATCCTGCTGCTCTCTACCAACCACAGAATGACCACTGGGAGGGGCTATCACGGTTATAAGCTGAGTTCTTGGAGTGGTGAGACGTAGCAAAGTTCTGCATGCGGAACTCTTACACTACATGTGTCATGTACAATCCCTGCCATAGTTTGCCTGCTGTATAGATATGTTCAGCTCAAAACATGGCTTGCAAACTAAAAGCTGGGTAATATATCCATAGTTGGTGGTGTATTATAAATTAAGCAAATATTTTTAAATGAATTCAGGCTCACAATTTCCTTCCTGTTATCTTGGTCCATTTCTGGCTTTGAGGTCCCTTCTTAAACTGCAAACCCCAGGATTCCATAGGATGTTGAAAGTGGAATAATAGCACTATGACAGTCTAGTGTGGAAAAGACCTTGATCTTCCTTTTCTGGTTTCAGCAGCTAGTGTTTTCCATTCCACAGAAACAGGAGCCCAACATGTTATCTTTAAGAAAGGTGAATATAACAACATTGGTCCCGGGATATCATTGTACCACAGCTGAGTTAAGGATGGGTTCTGTATGTCATCATATTCATCCTCCTCAAAAGTAACATTTCAAACCACAAACTATGGATTATATTCCTCTGCAAATAAGACTGCAGATTGAGATTGAGTTTAATTTATAATGAACACAAATTCATAATTTGCAAGACTAGTGCATAATTTGCTGTTCAGAGGCAGGAACAGGGTCAATTCAGATTGGGCCAAAACCATAATTTGATATTACATCTGAACTAAGCTATTTATATCATGAGTCAAACTACGCTGCCAACCCCACAAAGCCCAAAATTAAGACTAGAGAATATATAGATAGGTAAACTGCTGCTCAACTATGAAAATAAATAAATATGAACTGATAAAGAAAATTGTTACACAAGTTTGGTTTACTTTATTTTATAAATAATAGATTTCAGCTTTCTATCATCTTTTAATAAGATATTTCCTACCCCTTATTTTACAGTGGTTGAAATTAATTTCCTCAGACAACTGAGAATAAATGTTATATAACATGGACTTTTATATTTTTCTTTTTAAAAATTATAGTATTCTTTTTTGCTTAGATGTTTCTATTAATCCAACTGAAATGAAGTTTTTATGCAAAAGAAGCAGGGCTACAGTGGAAGGAGTTCTATCATATGATCCACGGAGAGATAATATCTTTCTTCATGTAGTTCCCTTCCACCCACTATTCCATACCCCAAGTTCTGGTGTATAAGGTTTCCCAGCCTTCTATAGCACACATTGAGGTAATGTATGATTGCATGGGGGAAGGAATAATCCCCTCCTGAATCTGGTGGGTTTTCTTCCATTGCCACGTGTACACATACACATACTGCCCTTGTTTTCCACAGAAGTTAGGGTAGTATGCATTAGTGTATACCCTTTTAGCTTCATAACAGCCATGTGAGATGGCTTAAGCTGAGAGACAGTGAATGTGTCACTCACTGGGCTTCATGACTAGGAGGGTATTCTCATACATAACTGTGAGAACAGCAAATGTCAATATTATTTGCCTCTATGCTTCCTGCACTATCATAATGTCAGTGATTCCCTTCTGATGCAGTTATTTGGTGGTATGGCAAAACACTGGCTTTGTTTCCTCAGTGGTATATCTTGTACTCATCCAGATCTGTCTAGCAGACAGAATTGTCTGGACCAGCAACATCCTCTAGGAGCGGAGAAGAGTCTATCATTAGGCAAAGTGAGGTGGCTTCTCGCTCAGCGCCTCAAAAAGGAATAGTTAAGAACTTAAGGGAAGAAAGAGAGGATTGCTAAACTACAGAATGTATCAGCATGCAGAAATAAGTCCCGTGAGGGGAATTAGCATTAAAACATAAAAGGAATTTCTTTATAAGCATGTGCAGCTGTTACATGCAAGACCTAATTTCATAATATTCATTCTTCAGAAGCTGAGAATTGGTACTTATTTGGTTAAGGGCTGCCAACAACCTCGGAGCATTTGGATTTCAGCAGAATCTGGGGGCTGTGTGTTTTGGCAGTGTCTCTCTTTCAAGAGCAACGGGGTCAAAACTTTAAACATAAAACCCAAATTATGACTGTAAGTCTTGCAGGACACTCCTGTTTTCCTGGAATATTTCAATACAGTCAGTCAAAATGTCCAATCCAGAGCCTCCATGAGCACACCATCATATATATGTCTTTCATGCCCTGGCTTTCTCTACTCAGTTCACCAGAGGGAGCAGCTCTGCAGCCACAGAAGAAAAACATTTCCTTTTCCACCAAAATGAACAGGAATATTTCTGCAAAGGGAGGCTCTCCCTATGAATCAGAACTTGCATATGCACAAAAATGGATTGCTGTATCAGAATGATTCAGGGCTTTTAATGTGAAAGCGTTATAAGCACCAGATTCCCGCCTTCTCAAAAAAAGTTGCTTAAGTTACCCATAAATATTTTTGAGGAAATATTCTGGTATGTTCAGAAAGCATCTCCAAAAAGCCTCACCTGCTATTATTCCTTTTCATGCTTTCTTTCAACTGCTGTCTGAAACACTATGTGATGCAAGCCCACAAAAGATGGAAGATGGCATGGAAAGTAAAAGGTATTTTATTTGAATTCTGAAATGATATTTTCTATATTTCTCAAATTGGACCACAAGCCCCAGAATAACCTTCCCTCCTTTTTTTTGTTATTTGTATTTAATATAACACAGAGAACAAAGCATGCTGAACATTTTGAAACAGTTTTCATCTTAACTTTTCACAAAGGCATTATCATGTGAATGTGTGCTTTTTAAATTATAATGGAGAAAAGCACCTGCCAACATTCTGTAAACTTACCAATTCACCTCAAATTTGGACTTTTTCACTGGGAAACTGTGCATTATCTCTTTCAAGTAAGTTTCTCTTTAGTCATTAGAGAGAACAGCTAGATACCTTAACACTTCTTAATAGCATGCCAGCATTTCTGATGTGTGATTGCTGTAAATTCCTTTCAATTTTTACCTTCATCATCAAAAATGCACCAAAAAATGTGTATGCTTTTGTATACTATAGTTTACTCAAGATTAGTTACAACTTTTTGTAAACCTCATTTTAAAAGATTCATGGAGATAGTTTATATTTTTCAAAAATAAACGTGGACATCTGTTCAAAAGCTACCTCTCCCCCTTGGATCAATACTTCTAAATATTATTGTGATCTGTCCCTCTCCCCTGCTTATGCATAACAGATTCTGGAACTGATAAAGAGCATGTTACACAGGGAAGCATAAATCTATGTCTCAAAGTACAATTCCCAGCTTTATTGCAGAAACACGCTGTTTCAGAGAAGACATCAGGTAAAGAACTTTAATACTGAGAACAGCTTCTTCTGTTTTAAAACTTTCTTCCAGCAAATCTCATAAGACGAGCATAACTTGCTACCAAGACATAGGATAAAAATCTTCCGTAAATATTCCATAATTATTTTCAATCAAATTTAGCCTTTTTTTTTTTTTTGTCATTGTCATAATATGTTGCAGCTTGACCCAAGCTAGCCTTAGTTTTTCAGATTTTGGTAAGTGTAGCTTTTCATACAAACACCTGTCTTGAATTCTGGCCTAATCCCACTAGAAGCATAGCTCCATCATGCCTAGACTTAGGTAGCTGATGAGAAGCCCTCCCTCCTTCCCAACTGCTACCGTTGTAGCTCTGAGAGAAAGAAGAGGTCGGATCTTCTGGACCTAATCCCATCCTCCCACTGCTGTCCCCTTGTGTGTTGTGTCTTATTAAGACCATAAACCTGAGGGCACAGAAATGTCAAATTAACAAATTTATGTCCTATCCTGGGAGCCTTTCCGACCAAAGGCTGGAGTATAAACACTCCGAATAAATAAACTGGAATCTAAGCACCATTTCCACCCCAGATCAGCATAAAGGTCAGCATCAAATCACCATCTAGAACAATGCCCACGTTTTGGCATATTGCACTGATTGTATTGCCACATACATCACAGCAAAACATTGGAACTGAAGTACTCATAAACCCCCCAAAACAAAGCAAAAACAAACAATACACCATTACAAGTGTGCAAAAGGGAGCTATTTTTTTTTTCAGAAAAGAAGGGTTATTTTTATGTTCATGAAATTCAATTTGGTAAGTCATCTCAACCCTAATTACCACCCCAGCTACATTTTTTTTCCTTTGTGTACAGAATATATGTATTTATATATTGCCATTTGCCTATAATTCTGGGGAGGGATATAAATAAATTATACGTGCTTAGACGGTTCTTTTTCTCTCTCTCTAACGCTAATATTGTTAATGTATTGCAATCACTAATGCCTTTCTTATATTAATCTGTCTCAGAGTTTCTATCACTAATCAGTCCCAGGATTTTGTTCCTCTATCTTATTTGCAGTAAATTCTATCAAAAGAACACATAAGTATGTAAAATGCAAGCTGAGATGTATACATTATGTAGGTAGATATTTAAAATAACAGTTTTCAGGTATAATAAGATAAGGTTGGCTCTTACACTTGGCAACCTTTCTATTTAGAACAAAAATGTACTTGGCATTATGTCCACTTACAAGAATCAGGAAACATGCCTTCAGGCATCCTCAAACATCTTGATGGTTGATGCTACAGCATAAGGATGACTAAGAGGGCACACAGCCCACCAAAGTACTGCAGTCCCAATCTCGGAATAAATTCCCCTTTGCTATCTGTTACCTTTTTGAGGAGGACTTTTAACACACCATTATTTCAAATGTTTTTCCAGCTCAAGGCAAAAAATATTGACATAGTTCCACCTTTAAGACAGTTATTGTCTCTGTATATTTGAGAGCAGCCTTCAAAAATTCACCTGCCAGTATTAAATCCTTTGTCTGGGGGGGAGAAGTTTTAAAAAGTCTGTTAGCATGCCAAGCTGTTTTACTGTAGAAGCATCTACAGTAACAAATCAAATTGTTCTTTCAATTAAAACAGTTCACTGATTTCAGAGAAGAGCTGTCCTTTCCTCATTCCAAAAGGGAGAACAATCTAAAAACTTTATTAGCATCAAAATAAAGGACCTCCTTCACCTCCTTATTTCTGTGTTCCACAATTTATGTAACAACATAAACATCAAGAATGTTTGTTAAAAACTGCATATATTTTTGAACATAGGATAATCATACATAGCTAAAACCAAAGGATTTTTTTAAAAATCCCATTTGATGTCATTTTTATACAAGTAATCAACACCTAGCAAAATAATAAAAAATGCAGTGAGGCAGGGAACTAACCCGAAAGCATTTTCAGCAGGGGCACTTCAGTTGTGGAATGGCCTTCCCAGTGTGGTTCATCAAGCAGCATCCATATGATTTTCTTGGCATTCTGCATGTATCATTTTCAGCATCTTTTGTGCACTCTTTTCCACCACCACTTGCTTTGTAGAGATCTTTTAAATACTTCATACGGATTGGATTTCTTCAGTTTTAATATCTGTTTTCTACTTGGGGGTGATTTGTGATTTGTTTTTGGGTGTTTTTTGGGGGGTGTTTCCCTTTTATTATGAATCACATACTAGATATATATTAATATATATAGTATTACAATGTTATTACAAGGAAAAAAAATTGTTTCACAGCAATGCCCTTTCAACCTACCCAGCCCTCCCACATCCCTTAAACAGCTAACAGAGGATCCAGACCCCTTTTGTATCAATTTATGTCAGAAAGCTTTTTCAGAGATATGAGATATAATCTTAATCAAATCAATCACATCTTCATACCCTAATTTTACTTTTTTACTTTCTCAATCATTATTTTCCAGTTATCCCTCCACGATTCTTTACAAGGTTGTCCACTATACTTTAACCTTCTTTCCCTAAGAAAGTCAAATAATATAACTTATTTTATATATTTTATCAAGTAAAACTCATTCGACATTGATTTCTTTTTCCATCCTAAAGCAATAACGGTATGAGCTGCTTTTAAAATTTGTTTTGTTACATAACTTTCATTCTTATTTAAAGTTATTGTCCCTAAGTTGAAGGTTAAACAATCTTCTTTAATTAATTGAACTTCTCTCCCTATAATTGTATTTATTTGTTTTTTAACCTCTTTCCAAAACTCCTGAATAAATGGACACTCTCACTACATATGTATATAAATACCTTTAGCTCCACATCCACACCAACATTTTGGTGAGAAATTGCCATTTATTTATACCATTTGATGG
The DNA here is from genome assembly GCA_030412105.1 of Cyclura pinguis. Lineage (NCBI taxonomy): Eukaryota > Metazoa > Chordata > Lepidosauria > Squamata > Iguanidae > Cyclura > Cyclura pinguis. The sequence continues at coordinate 188,255,425 of CM059602.1, forward strand.
GGTGTTCTGTAGCATCTACCAATCCTTTTCATTTGTTGTTCTTTTACATTTATATTTTTATTTTTAGCAATTTCATGTAACCTAAATTTAATTTGTTTTCTATCTATTGATATATCCTATAATAGGACATTAATAATTTTTTTATAAATTTTCCCAATTAATCCTTTTTCTTCTTCTATTTTTGTTTTTATTATTTCCTCTAAAAACATATTCTGTTCTACTATGTTCACTTTTATTTCCTGTAGAGATTTAATAATTCCTTTTACCTGAATCCAATCTGACCACCGATCACTGAAATCAATAATTCCCCCTCTATTGGTTTCCCTGCCCTACCATATAAATCTCCAATAATTTTAATTCCGTTTGTCTGAAATTTTTTAAATATTTTCCCAAACTATTCATTATTACTCCTATTTAAATATTCCATTGGTAGCCATTTCCCATCTTTGATACCTGATTTTTTACTCCATTTATCCCATGTTTTAAAATCCACCCTCATAGGTCCAATTATTTTTTCTTTATTCTTCTTATCCCTGTTCGAAAGATAAATGTATAATCTATTTTATTGCTTTGTCTTTCTATTTTGACCCACTTATTTTGTTGATCATATGCTTTGTGATTTGTCATGCTGCTGTATCTTCCATGTTGCACTTTTATGAATTTATGTTCTAATTTGTTTTTGTATTTGTTTACTAACCAGAAAAGTTTGTGCTATGGGGCAGCAAATAAATGTGAGGAACAAACAGAGATAAGGATGGGTATTGGGCTACTGCTGGGGGGAAAAATTGGCTATGGCTATAAGCTTGATACTAATGTCAGGCTCGGCATTGGCACCTTTCATATTGGGATATTTTCCCACATGGCAAGGCCCTCCTGGCCCAGTCTTCTACTTAGCACCCTCCGTCACTTGGAAGTTGCCCCAGTCCCCAGTTCTGTGTGTTAGGGACATCATATGTTCAACACTCACTCCCAGAAAGGGGGGCAGAGGCTGGAGGGAAAAGGTAGCTCTCTATCTCCATGTTCAACTTACAAGCTGGTGCAATATCTAAAGATGTAGAAGTAATTTGTGAACCATTCTCAGGATGATTTGTCCTTAATTTCTCCATTTTTCCATTTCCCATTGCTGCTTCTGTCTGCAAATTCATAGAATATTCTACTACACCAAGGGAAGAATGGTAGATTCAGGCTCTCTTCATTCTTACATGTCCAGTTTCAATTTGTGCAATATTTCTTTGGATAAGGGAGCCTTAACTAGACTTCCATTAAGAGTCCGTACCTAACATAACAGTAGGAAAAAAGGTATTTTAGCAGCTTTTCAGGAGAGTCTCTTCACAGTTGTTTCTTAACGTTATAAAAGAAGTATAATTTACAAATTTCAGGCCAAATTTCCCCTTCTCCCTTGGATGATGATTATTAGGTCAATGTTTCTTCAAAACGTTCTATCTATCTCTATTAATTTATCCAAGTTTCAAACTCAGTCTATTCACTATTTGTAATTATTGTGATTTCTGAATATAATAATAGTCTTTAACAGTCATATTCTTTGAATTTTTGAAGATTTAACTTTCTTCCACTAGAAACCCAAATTGATTGGAGATTCAAAAGGTCTTAAGTATAGAATAGAAAACAGCAATTAACGCTGTAACCCTAGGGTGAACCCCACAGAAGTCAACGGGATTAATTTCAGAGTAGACGTCTATAGGACTGTTCAGTAAGCAGTGTAACATTTCTTAGCCTAAACATTATTTATTATTATATTATGTTCACAGAAAGGTCAAAATAGCACTACCAATATGCTCTGTTTGTGATGGATAATGTCTCACGCAATGGTGGAACATGGTATTTTGGACCTCTGGAATAGACGATCTGATGGTGGGGGCTTCTTTTTATATAAGGTATATTCATTCATTTACTTCAAATGTGATAAGTCTGCTGTATTTTGGAGCCTTCTGGTAATTCTGTCATGTGGAGCCCTGGAGTGAGTATCATTAGTCTCATGTCCATTTATGGCAATCAAAATTCCATATGTAAGATGTCAAGTCTGTTAACATGTAGATAGACTCTAGACATATATATAGGTGTATGTAACTAATATATGATTACTAGAACATAAATATACATTCTCCTCTCACAGTAACAGGCATTTCAACAGGGGCAGCAGAGGCAACAAGCTATGGTTAAACGAGAAACAAAAACTGATTTATTAATTCATCCTTCATTTAAAATGAGTGATATAAATACCTTGAAAACCAGTATTTGAAGACTAGAGGAATATGCCTTTCCAAAGTGAAATCTTACCAGTTATGAATTTAACCATCACTTAAGAGGACTGTTATTAAATGTATGACCTTAAATAGCACCTGAACTAAAACTGGGCCTTTATTTACCATAATATTCTCTAACAACATGGATTTGCTTTCAGGTTTTCTTAAAGACTTGGAAGTGGCAGACAGGATAGAGGTCTCTTACTTTACATCTGCAGTTCCCTATAGCAAATTGTGAAGATGGTATGTTGTGGAAAAAAGAGAAGGCAGTGTGTATGTTCACAGTATGCCTCTTGTATGGTGCTGAGCTCAGTGCCATGTATTGGGAATAAACTGCAGTGAGCTCAGTGGAAATTACAGCTGATTATGCCTAGGACTGCACTGCACAGCACTCAATGGTGATGCAAAAACAAAAACTTCCTCATAACATTTATTGTTTAAAAAAAATTCAAGGAGGCTAGAACACAAGACCTACTAAGGAACAAGAGCACCTCACTGCAAATCAGTAACTGAAACTTCATTAAAAAATAGCATTTTTTGAGTTAAGCAGGTCTCTGTAGCTTCTTTTGGAATCTGCAATGTTAAGTCTACTGGATATGTACTACTTGCATTCAATGGCTCCATGACTGAAAGAATTTAGCACAGAACCATCATAAGCCCACCTCTTAGTATCAAATACTTTGTTTGACTTTTTTTTTTCTTTCAGTCAAGCTTGTTTGAATGCCAGACGATGATAAGCCCTGACAGACTCAGTATTTGCTCCTCCCAGAAAGTGTTCCTTCTGTTAACTGAGAGGTGAAGTCTCAGAACCACAAAAGTTTTCTGCTGGTTCACAAGATTCTAAAAGAAAACTTGTAAAAAAGGATGTCTGCAGTCTCTTAGGTATTTCCTACTTCAGCAACCAGCAAAGAATTAACATTAATATCGACTTCTGTTTTGCTAGCACCAGGGAGCAGCTAGCAGAATATAAACCAGAAATGCTTTCACTTAGTGCTGCACAATCCTTAGGGATCTCAGGTGCTGTGATATCTCCTCCTCTGGAGTGTTGTCAAGCTAAATGCAGATCTGGGTATCTTCATGCTCCTGGCTGCTTCTCTGCATTCCACTTCACGTAGCAGCTTCCTCAACTCTCATCCTCCCTCTTCACCCGTCCCTCTTCTAGATGAAGAAACTCAAACTTCTGTACCCTTCCTCTTCAATCTGCCGTCGTAGCAAACTTTCTTCACACTTTCAATGTACCTCTTAATATTTTCCTGATGCTAGCACACCAACATCAAGTTCTCACACAGTGCAGGAGGATTGAGACTTCTACCCAGAACTCTACACTGGCTCACACTTTCCTTCAATACTTTTTCAAAATCAAAAAACAGTCAGTCCTCCACATTCACAGGTTTAACATTTAGTGATTATTTGTAAGTTTCTCCAACCCCTGCTCCCCACCCCACATCAAGAGTCTCTTTTCCAGGGGAACTTTCCCTCAACAGCTCTGATCAAGCTGTGCAGCCCTTCAAAAACCTCTCTGCTCCTCCTCAACCACCACCAACCACTGCCTGGCCAGGTAAGGACAACTTGCACCCCAATTTCACAGCACTATGAACCCTCTCTTGATGCCCTCCACATCCAAGGAGGAAGATGGGTGTGAGAGAGGGAGTATAGGGCCACTATGCCAACCCACCCCGTCCCCTCTCCTTTCTCTGACCTGGTTTGGACCCTAGGTGCCCCCTCTTCCCACCATATTCCAGTCCTCTTCCCACAGATACACACACACATTTTGTTATTTGCTGTTTTTCTACTTTTGCTGGGGTCCTGAGCTCCTAAACCCAGCTAATGTGGAGGGCCAGCTTTAGTTCCTTTTCAGTGTATCAGCTATAACTGTCTTTGTTCTATCTCCTCCCCAACAAAGAAAAAGACATTCAAGAAAAAACATTTTGCATTGCTTTGATGTTCTTACGCTGTTCTACATACACTTAAATGTTCAGACAAATTTGGTTTTGCAAGTTTTAGCATTTGGATCCTTGAAAGAAGTGCCAGCTGGGGTGGAGGGTTAGGATTTAGTACCTGCCTCTTCTGCCAGTAGAAAACATCTTGAACTCACCGAAATGTCCTTCTGCCAGCCGAGCTCTTAGCAGAGCAATTTCAACCTGCTAGCATAATAGCCCCCAGAAGGGCTGAAAAATGGACAGGGAGAGGGAGGAGCCAAGTTGAAAAAAGAAGATGTTTAAAAAGTTGAAAAAAGTTGGGGGGAAAAAGGATCCACATTCCTTGTGGATCTGCCTATGCTCCTTCAAAGCTGCCAACTGGTATTTCTTTGCCCCTTCTCCTTTCACATAGAAGAAGAGGTGGATAACTGTAGAGAGGGCAAGAGTCATCCTTCCCCCCACAGGCTGCACATCTACCCCTGAAATCACCAGAAGTGTCACTGCACCAGTCCCAGTCCAGGAACTGGCCAAACTGCATCTCATTTTTGTTCTCTGGAGACAGACTATAGGAATTCTGGGAAGTCAGGGGAGACAAACCACTACATTTCTGTTGCAGTTTGAATGTGTTTTGGCTTTTCCTTTTTTTCTTTTTTTCATATATACGAAAATATTTTTCAATTGGAGGGGTTAGAGTGTCACATCATCATCATCATCACCATCATCACCATTATTATCATCATCATCATCATCATCATCATCATCATCATCATTATTAGCCAGTGATCTTGCCTTTCGTCAATCTAAGCCCACAGTCTGTTTAGACATCCCTAAGAGAATCCTCTGCAGCTAGGTTTCTTGGTCAGCCTTAAACCTCTGTAGCTGATAATCAAACAAGGCTTTCCCTTCCTCCTACACAGGCCTCAGGCTTGCTCTAAGATAATCTGCAGCTGTCTGCTGATATTTCATCAGTACATGATAGGAACATTGGTCCTTCCTCCATTCAGTCACATCAGCCCACAGTTTCTCTCAAAGGAATATGATACAGCTGGCCCTCCATATCCATGGATTCTGTGTCTATGGATTCAACCAACTACAGTTTGAACACATTAAAAAAAAAATCCAAAAAGCAAACTTTTGATTTTTCCATTTTATATAAGGGATGCCATTTTATTATCCATTGTACATAATGGGACTTGAGTATCCACAAACGTTGGTATTCATGTGAGCTCCTGGAACCAAACCCTAAAGAATACTAAGGGCCCACTGTACCCTTGTTCATACTAATGTTACCTGCTCCCCACTCATTCAAGGATATTCACTCCTACTAGGCCAAAAGACACTTCTTCTCTCAGTTTCTGTACACATTCTTCATGAAAGTCATCTACGGGCTTTATTTTAATAAACCCTCTTTCATCTTAACATCTTCACAAAATTATTAGAAAACTAAAATGAGTAAACCTAACATGGGTTCCTGGGAGAGAACGTAACCCATTTAGGAAACAGATTAGAAAATTAAATAAATATTTTCCTCCATGTAGTTAAGTGTTACCTTAGAATTGCAGTTGTCATGGTGTAGTGGTTTGAGCATTGAACTAAGACCCTGGACACCAAGGTTCAATTCCCTGCTTGGCCATGGAAACTCACTGGATGACCTTGGGTGTATCACACACTCTCAGGTCCAGAAAATCCCACGGTAGGTTCACATTAGGACTGCCATAAGTCAGAAATGACTTGAAAAATAATTCTGTGTCTAGTTCTGAATACCCATTGAGAACTAGTAAAGAAGATCCAGCTCTAGACTGTTTCTTGGTTTTTGTTATTTACTTCCCTTCCTTCCCACCCGATACCTGGCAAGAGCTCTAGTCATCCTGAACAGAAATTCATATTTAGACTGTCCCCCATGCCTCTCTTTCAACCACAAAAGTAATGTGCAAGAACATTCACACAGGGGAAAAATAGAAAGATGGCATTAAATGTTATTTCTGAACTTCATTCCATTGAAATGAAAGAGGAAAAAATGGATGAAAATGTATCTCTCTGTGAGCTCCAAAGGAGGCTGAGACAGGTCTGCCCAGTCAAATCTGACAGGTTTAAACAGAGTTACCATATTTTGGAAAACAAAAAAGAAGACACACTTACTGACTGACTACTTCAAACCACCAACTGCTGCAATGATTCTCACTTTAAATGCTACTATATAAGCTGTGATAACAACTAACAGAAATATCTCTAACTTTTACTGTATTAAAATAACGGCAATTTTAATTGACTATTTATCAATCTAATATATAAAAGTTAAACTTTGTCTATTTGTCCGTGTCAGGCAGAGAAGACCTCATATGATTGGCTGCCTGAGAAGATTCTATAGAATCCTGGGGTTGCAGTTTAGAGAAGGGCCTTTAGAATTCTCAGCCAGAGAGCTCCTGGGCCTGGCCAGTTGCTATGGAGATGAGGTCTAGCAGCAAGGAGGAGGGCAGTGTATTCCTTCAGGAACCCAACCTCTGTATGTTAATAACTCTGAATACAAATTGGATTGGGGAATAGGGGCAAAAGTTACAGGTACTGGACAAGACAGTTTGGGGAATTAGAGACATAGGAGCTCAAATCTATTTATTTCAACTGCATCTAATTCCTAAAATAAGATAAGGTCATTCCTACGATATTTCTAACAAGTATCACCTATGAGAAAATAAAATCCTGGGCAATGCTGGGTATATAATAATACCAACAGTTGATATGGTAATAACTGAATTTTCAATGCCTAACTAATTGTAAAGCGAAGTGCACTCAAATTATCACAAATAATACACTATGGAACACACTGGTATATGAAACTTCTATAACTAGACAAATGTCAATCTCTTTCATGTGTATTTTGCTCTTCCTCCTGACGCTGACCAGCCCAAGCATAATTCTCTGTAGACAGCAGAGATCCAACTCAGCTGAAACATGGGAACCAGCAAATATAAGGGGATAGGAGCAAGTTAGGAATCAAAACTCCTTGCACCAGTCAAAGTCCCTCAGCAAAGAATGCACGTAGACTTCGCTATGCTATAGCTTTCCCTCTGCCATTCCCTGGCTTTGTTACCCTAAAAGGTGGGAGACCATGAAGTCCACTAACAGTGGCAACATCTCCTTATACTTTGGGGAATTATTAGCTCAAAGGAGGCCTGCTAGAGGAGGGTAACAGCAGGATCTTTTCACCTGTGTATACCAGTACTAACTGCAGAGAGAACTCCAGTTAAAAGTTAAACAGAATATTTTATTGGAAATTAAGAGACACACACAAGAAATCAAGTAATCTCACAAACCGTACAAGGCTACTGAAGGGAAAGGCAAGAAAAAATGGATAAAAAGAGATTTTGGGCAGAAGGAGTAATATTTGCTGGTCCTAAAGCAGGAGATTGAAGCAGGGTGGCTCAAACAAGAGTTTGAAAGTAGCGCAGAGGAACAGGAGTCTGGGGGACCACATACAGCATGACATCCAATGGACTATAAATACCTGGGTTGGAGCTGGGTTTTTATACCCTATTTCCTGCCCTGAAGGAGGGTGCATGGACAAAACAGTAATTGCTTTCCCCCAGATTGACAAAGGAGTCCAGAATGGGCTGATTGTCTTAACTCTAGGTGACAAAACATAGATAAGAGGCCTGATAATCTCCTTATGTCTTGGCTGGTAAGGTAAATAGAGAAGGTCTCTGTAGGATATGCACACAGCAGGGGTGCTTGACTGCTTCACCTGGCCAGCTTTGCCTTCTATTGTTTCCAAGAGTGCTTGTACCTTACAGCCTTTTGAAAGGATCATCCCAAACCCCTCCCATCTAATCCTCTTTGAACTTATGACCTGGCCACGTGCATCTAGTCAGCACTTCTCCAAACCTGCTTTCTGCCATAAATATACCAAATTTATGACAAATAGCACACCCCTCAAAGTGGGGTGCTGGGTGTGGCAACACTTTTTCCAACAGTTGCCTCAGTTGAACCCTGCTAAGTTGCTCAAGAATCCCCACGGGTGTCAGCCTGACTGCTTTGGGGGTTCCCATCACCCTGCTTCAACCTGGCATATCTCTCTTCCTTCTTCTGAGAGCCCTACTGTTTGATCTCCTGTTTCTTCCAGTCCAGACCTTGCTAGAAAACCCAGTCATTTTAAAAATTACCACTGACAGAAATTTTAGCTGTGGAAAACAGGGCATGTCAGGGAAAATGAGGATGTTGAATTTTAGTTCTGAAAAAAAGGACATGTCCAGGAAAAAGAGAATGTATGGTAGCCATAGGATTAAAACAGCTGGAAATGGGTTGAGAACTGAATTAGATGTCTGTAAATGATTAGGAAGTAGCTTCAGCTCTCCAGAAAACAGGAGGGTGATGAGCACATTAAGGATGAGGAAGAAGTGACAGCAGTGGTGGTGACAAATAGAAACATTTGCTAGATGGGATAAGATAAAGGACAGTTGTCAATGAAGTTACATAGGCTCCTATTTATTATTTAGTTTATTCATTATGTAATACAACGGTTTCCTTTTAATGCACTCAAGAATCAGCACTATATTCAATACTACAGATTGGCAATCCAAGATGGAAATCAGCATCTTAATCTTCAAGTTTGAAACAGCATCACGATCTTCAAACCTTTTTTTTAATAAAACTGCTTATTGCAAGTAATGAAGTGACAACCAGGAGTTGGGAGCCAAGATAGCTCTGAAGAGGCTGCTAGGAAACTATTCATGGCACTGAAAGTCTGTGACATTAAGAGATTGTAAAAAACTTCAAATATCTGGTTGCCAGCTTCTCCTTCATTATAACCACATCTGAGCCTGTGCAACTGGTTAGAGAGGTAGATACTAAGATATTAGCATCTATGAATTTACAGATTCATAATTTCTATTTATACCTCTTTTTCCTTGGGAATGTTTTGACAAAGGAGGCACACAAATCACCTTGCAGTATAAGAAGGGCCAGAAGTGGCAAATCAAATATACTTTTACAAGCATGAAGGAAAATCCTACACACTATACAGATTGTCATGGACTTGTCTACCTAGCACTTCCACATGATAAATGCATGATAATGTACGCAATTTCAGTGTGTTCCTGCAGCAGAACCATCCACACTAATAATATAAACAACAGACTTTAATTATATTGAACTCAAGCAACTCAAGCAACAAACTTACTGTTATACTATTTCATTACCACTATATCCACTGAATTTAACAATTGCTATGGTTAGTAGATGCCACACATCAAAGAAGTTTTATCACTTCAGTGAATTTCTGAGTTCATCTATTACAGAAAGATATGCCTTTCATAAGTCTTTTTAAGCCCTCATTTTATACCTGAAGAAAGGTAAAAAAAACTGCAACTATTTTTTGGTAATGAATTAAGATTAGTAGCATTCAACTGACCAGATTATAATTATCAGCACTGTCTATACCTGGTTTCTACAGAATCATTGGTGGGTAATTTAACAATACTATTCTGAAATAATGTTTGCATAACTCTAGTTTCTCAAGTTTACAAATATCTGGCTCCTCCAGATCTGCTATACTGAGCTACTCTCTGTCAAGGAAAAAAAAAATTCAATCATCTTCAATGTTGGCAAAAATAATGAAGGACAAATTCATTTAGCAGTGTCACTTTGTTGTGAAATCAGAAACCAGGCAGACCTACTGTACACATATACAGGGCCTTTTTGGATGGTTTGGCAGTAAATACGTTTATTTACTACATCCAGTGTGCAACATACCACGTACTCCTCTGTGCCCAAACAAACCCTGTTGGTCTTAGGCCTATCCACAGCGTAAATTAGAATAACAGCAGAGCCCAACTGCTCATGCAATCTATGTTGTCTCTCATACCATGTCACAATCATTTTCTCTTGGGTCTTCTCAAGTTTCCAGATTAATCATCAAGTATGAAACTGGGACCACTGTAAGTTTCTCTTAAAATGACACTGACACAGTCTGAAAGATAAAGAGGTAGTAAGGTCATCTGCTCTTAAAAATAGTAAAGTCTCACAAAACCATCAAAACTATAAAACAGAGAAGAAGAGGAAGAAAGGCTCTATGAAAAGCTAACTTCTGCATATGTATTTTTAAGGATGCCTATCTCTTTAAAGGCAGCATATCCTGTCTGCTCTTGGAAGTTAAGCAGAATCAGTTCTGATTAGTACTTGGATAGGAAACCACCAACCAATATCAAGTCTTGTAGGCTGTATTTCAGAAAAAGGAATTTGCAAAACAACCTATGAGTATTCCTTGCCTAAGAAAACCCTATGAAATTCATGGGGTTGCCATAAGTTGACAAGTGACTTGAAAGCATATACACACACAGAGTGTTTGCTTGCAAAGGAATGGTCCTTCTTTATAAAAGAATCTTCCTTTCCTAAAAAGTCGACAGGTGACTTGAAAGCACATGCACACATCTCTCATTTTTAGAGCCTTGATCTAAAGTATTTATCTATTTCTCTATGTACCGTATTTGCTGGTGTACAAGATGCACTTTTTTCTTAAAAAATACCCTTTGAAAATGGGGTGCATCTTATACACCAGCAAATATGGTAACGTTAAAATCATAGGGAATGAGCCAGAAGTCAAAGTTCTCCTTGCCCAAGCAAACAGGAAAGGAAGGGAAGGGAAGGAGTAGTGGAATCCAGGTGAAGCACTCCTTACCTTCTCCTCCTCTCCTGTGCATTTTGACTCTCCTAGGACTCAAGAAAAACTGGTGCAGCATCTTTTCATTCCCCTCCTTTCCTGGTGCAGGACTCCTTTCATTTCTCTCACTTGGGAACTAAAAAAATTTTTTCCTAAAAAATACCCCTTGAAATTGGGGTGCATCTTATATGCCGCTGCGTCTAATACGTTGGCAAATACCGTATGTTAAGTATGCCTTTCTACTATATTGAACTCCTCTCCTTTTTTTCTATGTATCATTCCCCTGAGCAGCAGATTTGAACAAAGGAAGAATTTGAGGTAGGAGTGTGTTATCTACCAGCATTTGCCTGACTTCTGCATCACCTATACCAAAGGATAAAACACATACAGTTGTGTGCTGCCTCCCAGTGCCACCTATGGGTCAGCTGCTACTCAAGTCAGTGTTCCCACAAACAGACCACACTGGTTCTCTATTACCCCAAACAGCAATTACTTCAAAAATCAGTGTTTTTCAGGTAACATGCCTGACTGAGGTCACTTCTGCACTACACCGTTATAGTGTTACTATTCCACTTTCAACATCCTGTGGAATTCTGGGTTTGTAGTTTACTGAGACGAAAGATTTCTGTGGCTGAGAATTCTAAATGCCCCTTCCTAAACTGCAAACCCCAGGATTCCATAGGATGTTGAAAGTGGAATAGCAGCACTATAACAGTGTCATGCAGAAATGGCATAAAAAAAAGAAAAGCAGAACCCCAAGACTGAAAGCATCGAACACTCCTTACATCCACTAGGAACCAATAAAATGGTAGTATGATATATTATAAAAATATTTAAATTTTACACAGATGAACTTTACTCCAGTGAGGTAGCTAGATAGGCAAATGAAAATACTTTCAGGTTTGTTACTTATGGAACAGAACTCCATAACAGTGTTCAACCAATTGTAAGTTACAAAGCTCTACGCAACCTTCATGTTCAATTTATAAAGGTTTGGAGTATTGCTAGGCATGCTGGGACATTAAAGTTAGAGCTCATCTGTATAACCCTGTTCCTGTCCCTCTTTAGACCTACACGTGAACAGGTAAACTCCAGCACAGGAAAGGAGGAAGGGAGACAGAAACTGTGTGTTAGAGCACAATTGACTGCTGCAAGTGTTAATAAGGCAAGTCAATTAGCAAAATGATGGGCCTACCCCTCCACATGAAGCATATGAAAAATTGATAGTTATTTTGTGTATCAGTACTGAATTTGATTAGAATCACACACACACAAAAAAGCCCCACTGACATCATCACATATGACAAAGGAGATAATAATTTATAATGCATTTATCATTATTGTTTTCTCTTCATTTATTCTTCCCAAAAGAGGAAGAAGCAGAATAAAATCAATTGTTACTCAAAGGTTTTCACTTTCCCCTCCATCTCTCATTCCTAAACCTGTGTTCTGTAGTTACTGAGCATGGCAATCAATTTGCTTATCCCTCCATCCCTCCAAAAAGGACCTAAACTGCTATGCAGTCAACTAAAGTTACCCAAAACAATGAAACTACCAAGACCACTGAATTCTTGCCACATTTGGCAGAGTGCAACTATTGAAAACATTCTTAACAACCATTAGGATCACTGCTGCAGTGTTCTGGCATGTGGAGGATCAGGGTTTCACTGCTGATTTATCTGGTCTAGAAGGTTGAACACACTCAGCTTCAGTCACCATATTTTTATGAGTTTAGTTTAATTTGTCTGTCACTTCTTCATAGTGAACTGTGCCCAATGGAGCTCAAAAGAAGTTATCAAACTACAGCATCATATATATATATACATGTGTACACACACACACACACACACACACACACGGTTAAATGCCTTCTCCCTTCCCTCTCTGAAGCTTTTTGACAACTCACAGTGGTTCTTCTTCAACAGCCCAGGGGGTACAAAATTACTGTCATAGATAGATGCCATTTCTGATTTAGTACAACTTACAGACATGAACTTTTCTGACACTGGTCTGAATTCTTACATTGAGGGATCACATAAATGTGGCTCTGCTGTTCTTGCGGAAGCAATCTGCAGATCACTTCTCTTCATATAATGTCCAGAATCCTCTGCATCAAACTCAGATTTCCACAACAAAGCTGGGTCACTTAGATTTCAAAAACAGTCTCTGATACTTTTTTTTTTACATATATATTTGTGAAAATATCAGCCATTGACTAAGTAGACACAAGTATACTATGTATACTATACAGAAGTGGCAACGATTGTCCTGCTCTCCTTCCTTTCCTGAAGTTCAGCAGTAGCAGCAGACAGAAATAGCAAGTATCGCAGAGGTCATTACATGATGTCACTACCCCTGAGGCTCAGTACTCCTTCTGTAAAATAGGAACATTAAAGACCTGCTTCACAGTCTGGCTATGAAGACAAATTAGTACAAACTGCTAAAACATGTTGTATAATCAACAGAATCACACTCATGTAAATAACAACAGCAATAGCTATACAGAATTTCAATAGTTCAAACACTGTCCATAAGTGCTCTTTTCCTCAAATTTGCTTACTGGTACAATAGCACAATAGCATCTACTTATATTTATGTGCCTCAAGATAATATTAGCAAACTGATTGTAAAGGATACACCTGTGTTTGTATGTGCCCTGAAGCCACCTTTCAACTTAGGGCAATCACATGAATTTCATAGGGTTTTCCTAGGCAAGAAATACTCAGATGTGGTTTTCCCTGATTCTTTCTCTGAAATATAGCCTTTTTGGTGGCAGTCTCCCATCTAAGTACTAACCAGAGCTGACCCTGCTTAGCATTCAAAATGAGATGGGTATTTAGGCCAGAAAACACATGCAGGCAGATGCAGACATCTTAATTTCCACTGAATGTTGGTAAGCATCTAACTTTTTCTCTCCCCCACCCTGCTAAACATTTGTGAATGAAAAGAAACACAGTGTTCAGTCCCAGAAACTGCCAGCATGAAAACAAAGTTTGTATCTCTGTGCTGCTGGCATATTAGGCACCACCAAGTATCTGCATTTTAGCTTATACTTCTTTTTTTTTCCTTTCAGTCATTGTCTTCAAAATGAGTACTTTGTGGAAAGTAGAAGGAGAATATGAATGAAACAATATCCTATGCCTAATAGTCACGATTATTGTGGCAAAGAAACAGAAGGAAGTTTGCTAGTGTGCAGCACACACAAAATCCCTTTCACCATTTCACTTTGCACTACACTTTATCCTTAAGACTTACAATATGGCAAAACATGAGGGGGAAACAGAGGGCATTGTTTCTTTTAATTTCGCATGCAGGATAATGCTTTTAACCACAAAGGTCATACCTGCAAGTGATGACTGACAACTTTTCAGCTTGATTCAAAGCAAACAGCTGCTGGTTTGATTGCCTAGCAACTAAAAGTTGATAGATGACCCTTAAGATGGATAACTACCATAAATCACCTCATTCAGACACTCAGGGAAAAAAATTAAAAAACAATGGTTTTCATGACATTTGCTATATCCTGTAATGTGGATGATAAATTTGGCTACCGTATGGAATCACAGTTGTGCCTGCTGAAATTAGACACTTTTCTGTATTCTGCACTTATTGGAGCTCAGAGCCCACTCTTTAACAGTATGTTCATATTAATATCTCCACTGTCAAGGGTGAAAAAAAAGCAGAATACCAGAAGCTGTTGTCAGTCACCATGAGGCAGGAGAATCTGTACGGTAGTTCAGCATTACCAAACAGTTTTCAGTAGTAGACTTTTATCATAACTATACCACAGGCCTACATGCATTAATAATGGTTACAATAAATTTAGTGTAATGACTTGACCCCTAGTCGACATTACAGATAAATATGGATTTGATAAACTGCTTCCTGTTTGTAAACATGTTGCATGTTTCTTGGTCTGGAAAATATATATATATTCCTTGTGGAAATTCTAGAAGAGTTGTAAAGGTCTGAAATAAGCTACAACTCAAACTACAAATCCATTTATGCTACAGTAATCCAGTTTACTTCCACTGTGTTAGACTCACCATGACCCTAAACATATGTAGACATCTCTTCCATTTCTATGAAACTTATTTCCAAAGAAATACATCTGGGAACAACCAACATCCTAAGTTCACCTACTTGGGACTTTGGAAATGCAATTATTATATTGCATGGGCAGTGAAAAAACCCCATCATGTTCCTTGTGTGAACCTATCATTTAAGTGCTGAATCTACCTTCAGATGGTATACTACCACAAAGATAGAAACAGTTACCATTTTTTCTGAGTTGTCATGGGTGGATATGATTACAAATAAACTACATGCAGTAATATTACTCCTCAAATGTATTAATCACTAAAGAGTACATTAGGCTACCGGTGGGTTTCCAAATACTGAATGGGTGTAAATTAGTTTATATGAAGGTCTTTTAATGAATTTTTTACCCTGGAGCCTATAAACTTTAAATGTAGGCTGTTGGCTCCAAAATTATAATGTCCAATGCCAGAAAGAAGGATTCATTGCCAAAAATGTCAAACTGCAAGATCACACTTCTGCAAGTAAATCAACATTTGGAAAAGAAAATTCTTTTTTTTGTTCCAAATAATGGATTTTCTTTGTTTATTACAACAGAACAGATATGAATTCTAAAACAGATGCTCATGATTGGTTTTGTTTGTGTTGTTGTTTTCATGCTAAAGTGGCTGCTTGCACAAAGATTTGTCTTAATTGCTCTGAAAAACTTCTTGTTCCATACCAAAATAATTACTGCTTTGATTTTGAAAAAAATCAAAGAAAATAATAAAATGGTCTATTTATCTATAAGTTCACTCACATCTCACACCTTCAGACCTAAAAAGCCCATTCAGATAAGAGAAAACCAAAATTTATTAAAACAGTACATGATAATAAGAAACAACAATTCAACTGCAACATAACAGAATAATTTATGAGAGACTTACTAACAAAATGTCTGTTTACCAGACTACTATAAATTCTAGAATGAAATTAATACTTTCTAAGGTATATCATGAAGTCAACCAAACACAGTTAATATACCTTTTACTTTGCCCACTTATAATTTACCTAAAGATTGCTCAGCGGAAAACCAATTCCAGAACACATCGTGCTGAATCCAATAGCAATCATATTTGTGTTTCACAAAAGCAGCCAGCACAACCACTGGGACAAGCCACCCTTGGATTCATCACATCTAAGTATCAAGAATATTTTTGCACCAACTGAAATGCATTTTCTTTCAGGAAGTTTTACACCATCATTTTGTGCCTATGCTACACAATTATTCTGCATTTGACAAGACAGGCAAGATTCTACAGTTCTGCTGAATCTTTAAAGAAAGTTTTGAAAGTAAATTAGATTTAATGACTATTTAATGAAGGTTATGAAACAATGACAACACTGCCAACAATATTGATAACAATACTGTCAGCAACACAGTATCAACTTTTTTTTCACACATACTTTTTTTAAACACAACAGCAAGCTTCACCTGAGAAACTGAACAATCAGTACTTTAAAGGTTCAGTTTATACATAACATTACAAAATGCTATAATGTCAAGTCCTTAACATTAAGGTCACTTCTGGCGCCTTGTCAGGCAGTATTCTTACAAGTTGCCATGTAAGGATGTGCTGATCTAACTGTATAGTATATACTGCAAATAATCTCAATTTAAAAAATAGGTTAAGGTTTTAAAACTAGTTCAGATTGTCATATTTGTATGTACCCAAACATTTACTGCTATGTCGAACAATTGTGAGTTTCATCACTTGTTCATATCAGTAGGAAACTTCAAGCAGTGAGCAACTGCATGATTTAAACTCGGCTTGATATAGAATGCTTTCACAATATGACACACTGGTTATCATGTTATATTTAATGCTTCCAGAATTTCAAATCATGATATCTCATACACAATAGAGCTACAGATCAGCACTTCAGCAGTCACATGACTAAAGGCCCAAGCAAACAAAAGCCTTGAGTGCACCTCATTTAATGTCTCTTATGATGATATATTTAAGCTAGGATTAATTGCATACATGTAAAATTCATATTCAATAACTCTACTTGTGTCTCAGTTGTAAGGCTTTGCTGTTTCTGTGAAGGACTCACAAAAGGAGACAAGAAGGCATGCTGGCCCTTTAAAACTGAAACGCTTGTTTCCTTTCTGTAAGAAAAGTAAATCATGCTATAGTGAGTGGAGCTTTGAAAAAGCATCCATCCATTAAAGTTCATGGATCCTCGTTTCCAGATTGTCCCTCCTCTGGCTGTGTCTCAAGTTACAGCCTTGTACAATCCAAGTCTAAATAATATTCACCATGATAAATGACACCATAACTCCGATATCCACAATCAATCTTTGCTTTAAAGATACATCCATCTTCAATAATGTTGATGGGGATTCTGTAAAATGGGAAACGTGACTGTTTTCCCGACCTCCTAACAGTGGGGGAAGGAAACTCTGAGTGATGGCTGTCAGCTCACATCTGGCTGCAAAAATAAATTAGCCTTATATAGACAAATGAAAGGACCATCCCTGACTAGAAAACAGTCACTCGTAAGTACTCGCTAATTTAAAGGATTCTATTCTAGAGAGTTCCTGGCTGAAGGCAGAGTCCCATTAGTGGTATCTTGAAATGATATGAATTATTGTAAATAATTTTACTTGGCTAGCAAGTATAAAGTTTTAAAGGGGGGTGTATATGAGAAACAGGGAACAATAATAACTTATTATACAAAATGGAAATGGGAAACAAGGAGCAAAACTTTTGTTTTAGAAAAAAATAATATTAGTATCATGTTCTGTGTTTGAGAGAAATGATTTTCACAACTGAGGCCTTAATCATTGCCTGAATGACATTTTTGCAAAACCTGAACACTGCAGTGGGATGTCTTGGGATATTTGTAAAAATAATGATTTGAACTCCTTTTGGTTTGCTCTTGTTTTCTCTGTGAAACATTTTTGTCCAGAGAGTGCTCAGATCTCAGGAGATCATCTCACATGTACAGATGTGATATGATTCAAACATTAAGTTGCATGCAAAAGAAGCGCTATTTTTTGCATCTTTGCAAGCTCATATAGCTTAGCACACAGAATATTATAACAAAATAGCTTCACATACAGAGAGAGTTATATGCTACACTTTTACAGTATGAGAGTGCTTTGTATCACAGTTGCAGCACAATGCTAAGCATGTTTACACAGAAGTAAATCCTAGTGTGAACAATGAGGCTTACTTGCTAAGATGCATATTTAGGATTTCTACCTGTCATTTTAATCACAGCTACATCCTAGCTGCTAACTTATGTCAGTTACTGTATATTAGAAGAGTATGAGTATGATGAGTATGAAAAATGAAGAAGTATAACTTTTACAACAGCATGTTATCACTAATTGTATATTCCTACAAAAGGAAAATAATGCAGAACTCTCTAAAGAAGACTCCATATTAGCGACGATGGCTGCAGCTGCAAGGGTTAATTTTGTGAAGGTTGAAGGACTTACAGTAATGCTGTGAAGACAGAAACATCACAGGCTTTCCTGGCAAGAGGCTCAGAGAGGGTAGGAGGGGACTTCGAAATGAACTCTCTCAGGCTTTGTCATGTACGTTTCCCAAGGCCCGGCCTGGCCCCTTTGATAAATGACACATGTCATTCTGTCAGAGGCTGACACTGCAGCTGGGAGGGCTAGTGATATATGACTCCACTGAAAAGGAAATCAACTTTTTGGCACTGACTAAGACTGTGCCCTGTGTAAGGATTTTGTTTCTCAAAAAGTAAAAGATAGACTTAGGATGGGGGGGAGTGCACGGAGCTGAAAAACAGATTGAACGACAGCTTACACTTAATTTATGTTAACTCGGTAATGGTGAAATGTGCTAGCCTGTGATAAATAAAAGCTACATTAGTCAATTATTAATCACACTCCAACTTGTAGCCAAAACCCATGACTTAAATCTGAGGCCTGAGCTGCCTTACAAACAGATAAGACAGTGTTTGATAGATGTCTTGCATAGTGTAATCAGGAAGGAATCAAAGGCTTAGTGGTTTAACCAATGAGGGTGTGTAGAAGGTTCTGGAATCTGAGACTGGGTAAAGTGGATAACTGGATTGAAAGCGTCCTTTCATGGAGGATACAGTATATCTTTTGACTGCTTCAGGGGGGAAAAAAGAGAGAGGGAGAAGCATATCTGACTTAGTTTTAATCTTTTTTTTTTTTAATACAAATACTTGGATGTCTTGAAACTGCATTTTCCTCCTCTCACCTCCCCACCACTACTGCGTTAAATAGTTTAAATCTGATCACTATTATGGATTCTCACCAAGACATCAAGTGTTTCAAATATGATCATTTTGCACGGATTACAATTTAAGCATTTTATTTAATCAAATGAACTGGCACCAGGCTGCAACATATTCATACAGACAGAAGCCGTAAAGAAAAAGAAAAAAAGCTGGATAAAATAAATGATTCCTTCTCAACCCTTCTTTAAAAAGAGGATTTCAGCTACCGAAACAAAACAAAACAAATACCTGAAAAATCAACCAAGGATGGAGGCAGGGAAACTGAATCTAAGAAACCGTATTACATATCTCTGAGAGGCTTACGCCTCACCTGTAAGGAAACCAGCTCTCTTTGTTGTCTGTCTATGGCAGCCAGGTTAATATAACAAGCTCTCCTTTTTAAGGTGCTAAATTTCTACTCATTGCCTCTAGGCTTAGCACAAAATACCCATATCAATAAAGACCAGACTACTCATGGCATGGAAGGCAGAAGTCACTGAAGGTTTTTCACTGTCCCCTTATGCAGAAGAAATCTTACTAATGGCATGTTCCCCATACATGCCTTTATACATCTATATCATGCAAACCCTGTTCCAACAGAAGTATGTATTAGCGCTCACGCAGGGTGAAAATCCCCCAGTATTAAGGGTCAATGGCAAATTAATGCTAGGGTTTCTATTTGAGCTATTTACAACCAGACTAACTTATTTTGTTGCAAAGATTTTTTTTTCTTTTGTGACCAACTAGCAATTTGCAATTTTCATATATTTAAACAAACATACAATAACATGTACAAATCACCAAAATCCTTTTATTTCTCTTTAAGAGAGCATGGTTCTATCTTGTATTGTTTACAGGTCACAGACCATAGAATTTGAAAATTTATAAAGCACTTAAAAGACTTGACTGTATTTTTTAGGTTTGATCATTAGACGACAACTCAGGGTACAAGGGTTTGAATCCCTGTTTGACCATGGAAACCCATTGGGTGATCTTGGGCAAATAACACTCTCTCAGCCTCAGTGCAAAGGCAAACCTGGTCTGAACAAATTTTGTCAGGAAAATGCAATGACAGGGTTGCCTCAGGGTCACTTTAAGTCACAAATGACCTGAAGGCACACAGCAATAACCACCACATATTAGAAATGTATGTTCTCCATTTCCACCACTCTGTGTGTGAAGGGGGGAGCTCCCTTGTGTTTCCTAGTGTTCTGTTTCGATTGCCAAGTGAACAGGAAAAAAAAAAACAGCCTTCCTGCTTATGCTCTTTAACAAACAATTTGAGATGCCCAAGATCCCTTTTGACGGTATTGTTATGCCAAAAGTACAGGAAGAAGGAATGCACGAGGTCTGGGGAAGGTTAATATGCCAAACCAGCTTTCCTGGTGCACCCCACCCAGCCAAGCAGTGTATCATGGAAGAGATGGAGGTGCACCTGGTGTAATCTGGCCCTTGTACGGCTTGGAGAAAAGCATTGTGCAAAGAGGAGCTGTGTATCTCCTTACCCAGCGTCTCAGAGAGTATCCACACTTGTATAAACTCCTGAACAAACCAAACATATCTCACCAAGAGGATCCTAGCTAGAACCAAAGTGAGAAGCTTTTCACAAACAGAACATAATCATCTGCTAATATCTAAACAGCAAGTAGAATAAAGTTACCGCTATAAAAATTAATGGAAAATTGGCATTCTAGTGCAAGCCAAGGATGGTACAGGTGGGTGAGGAGGTGCTCCACACGATACAAGTTTACCCTCGATATTCACCATAGCCTCAGAGAACTATAAACCCAGCACAGGCAGAAAATAAAAGGAGTGGCATGGACCAAGCGAGGCAGAAGGTAGGGAGCAACTGGCTGGCTGCTATGATTGGAATGCTAGAGTAGATGGGTCTGATCCACCATAGCGTCATCTTATGTTCTTATGAACATACATCTAGTATAGCAAAAGTCATAACAAGTTATAAAAATAGCATTTTTGAAAAGCAGCATCAGATTGAAACACTCAATTTGAGACTTCTCTCAGAATGAAAACATGGTTTCTGTAAGCTTTCAGAGCTTTGCACTAATGTAGCCTTCCTCCCAAAAGGTGCTCTCCAGGTGTTGTAGACTACAAGGCTGCACTAGTGGAAATGGCACCATTACATACAACTTTAACATTCAAATAAAAACAGGTAGCAAATTAATATGCAAAGATTGAATTCCTAATTTAAAGTTTAATAGTGGTAGAAATCCTCAGCCAAGAGAGAATCTGCAATTTTCCCAAAATACTCTGGGTTCAAGTTTGGTGCAAGAGTTACAGCAGTTTGGAGTAGCAAGCAAGAATATTTCATGATTTAGCTGAACCTGAAGGTTTGAGTCATTTGGGTTTGCACACCACTGATCCATATCTATATCCAAAGGATGTACAGACCTCTGATGTACAGACAGATGTTTATACAAACACAGTAAGTCCCATTTTTTACATACTGAGAACACAGCATGCAATAAAGTTGAAAAATCCCTAGCTGCACAGAGCTTCAGGTATGCGTTAATCCCAGTCAAATTCTAGATCATGAAGTTTATTTTAAACCATGGTTAATCAACCCACTAGCAACTGATGCTTATCTCTAGACAGTTGCAAACTCAACCATAAGCAGCAGCTAAAGCTTTGTAGCATTACACTAGGTGGTAATAGCAACGCAACTCCAACAAATTTAGGAACAGAAGGCAATACCCTATGGTAAAACTAATTTACCTGAGAATAAATGCTACACAAATGTCCAGACCCTTATTAAAGAGGCATTCCATTTTTCTTCCTTGCTCATCATTTGCAAGAAGATAAGCCATTCTATTAACCTGTATATGTAAGATAACAACACTTAACAAGCAGGGGCCGCATGCAATGAGCAAGAGAATCAGGGCCATGGGTCTGATTTGTTTCTCACGACATCTGGTCTCAACAGGAGGAAGCATCAGGCATGTTGGCCCAAATTCAGGAAAGCACTTAAAGTATATTCTTGAATTTAAATACATAAACACCCTTATTTTAAAGTGCTTTTTTGAATAAAACTTCAACAAGAACCACTTCTTATCATAGGTACAGAGTTATTTGACTGTATTTTCAGTTGTTTATGGGAGCAGCACATATCCCAACCAAACCAAAAATCTGTTTACTTATAGAATTACCAAAAACATCTCACTCACTGACAACTATTAGACAGACGTGAGCAAGTTTCTAACTTAAAAAAAATCCGGTATGTGATTAAAATTAAGGGGATAAAATTTTATACAAATTTATACAAATTGTGAACCACATCACAAAGACTATAAAAATATTACCACATGTGCATTTTTAAGTGCCTGGGCTACTTACTCAAATGAGAACTTCCTTTGTTCATTCTGTTTCCTATAATGGTTTTTGTTAATGGGTAATGCACCGCACCCATCTGTTCTAATATGTTAGATGCTATATATGCATACTTGTAACCCAATGTACTTCATACATGGGCTTCCTATGCCGGTTGTTCTACAAATCTTAATTCTTTAAGTTGTGCATATCTCCCTCAGCACTGAAACACCAAATGCTTCTTTATGCAGAACACAACATGTTTTTCCCACGTGTGATGATACAGAACTGACAGGAAAAAAACAGAAGGTGTTGAGTTTACCTCAGCTTTTACAAGTAAAAATGTACATCTCATCAGAAGTAAAAAAGTCAGCTAGCTTTAAGAAACAGAGAGGGCAGCTTGTATCTAATTCACGTTGCTTTTACTACCTACAAACAGAGAATTACTGCAGTGAGTAATAAACTGCACATTAATTAAATAAATGCCAAAAAACATGCATAGCACAGCAGCAGCAGCAGCATCGCTTTAAAGCATAAAATTGCCAAATTTTAAAAGAGTATAACAAACCAAACATGGTTAGTGACACTCTCTATCAGTAGCACTACTATTTTCTCAATATCTTTGAAATCAAACTGTAAGGTAGGAAGATGGTGAGTAAGAGAGAATAGTGTCATTAAAAAAAATGCAAGCAAGCTGATGGTTGAAACTTTTCCACCTTCAAACCATTAAAAATTCAAACAGAGAATGTTTATATACTATCAGAGTCTCTCTTTAAAAGGTTTATACTTTTACTTTATGACCTGTCCTTGATTTGACACTTCCGCTCATCAGAAAGGGATTTATAAAATAATCCTGAAGGTGAGGAACAGACATCTGTCAGGGACTGGCTGGGTTTCACTTTGCGAAATTTAAGAAGGGAGAGAAATCCTGTTAAGCTCTCTTTAGTCACCAATAGACATCAAAGGTAATAATTAAAGAAGACAGACGTCATAAAAAATAAATTTATGTAGTTCTTTATAATGCACAAAGCATCCTGGTGTGTAAAACATCTTTTAACAGTGAAACAAAACATAACCTCTTACATGGAGGAGATATAATGTTTGGTTGTTTGTTGCCTACTTGAAAATTATTTTCTTCTTTTTTTTTCCCCCATTTTTTAAAGTACAAGTTTAAACTGAAGTCTTTGAAAACCTTTACCATCTGTGGGTACATGAACTATGGATGACCCCAAATGATTTGCACTCTGCTCAGAATCCCTTAGAAAGCACAGGAAAAAGTATCATTAAGAATGACTGATGACTGCCAGTCATGGTTGACCTCACCCAAGCTTTGGTCTCTGCCTCAGTAATAAGCTGTCCTTTATTAGCACCAACACTCCATAAAAGGGGTGTGTTTAGTCACAGGATAGTGGCCTCCTAATGCTCATTGCTTGGCTCTGAAAGATTGATTAGGGCTTATTTTTACTGCCTTCACTGCACATACAGTGACAGTACCACAGAGCATCAGGGCCTGCAGCATGTGGATAGACCTCCAGGTACAAAACTGAAGATGTGGGAAGAAGATAAATGTAACAGGAATGTTTTTAAGAAAGAAAAGCAAAACTGCAATAACAGAATGTGTGTCCAGTGGCGCAACTAGGTCCTGGACTTAATGGTCTTACAAGGACATGCCTTAGATGGCCATGTTGTATGGCTTCGCTTGTGATATACTAGCATTTCTCTTCTGCTATGCCAACCATTCCATTTTTCTTCATTCCTGATATAGTGTATTCCATGCACACAAATACATGAAAGAAAAAACAACTGTTTGTCAATCTTAATTTTTTTAAAAAAAAACTTTGCACATGTACAGTTTTACATTATAAATTAATTAGAACTGCAGCACCATGACTTCAGGAATATAATTGAGCTTACTTCTACTGCCCTAAAATGCTAAATGTGTTTGCTTGGTAAGGGCCATTTCGGAGTAGAAAATGATAATGTATGTGAAACAAAAATAATACAGTGAGGATCTCTAACCTTGTACATTACCTTCTAGTCAGTTCTGACTCTAAATTGTTTTTTAAAAGTACACGGAAAGAAGGAATGCTAGAGAGAGCAGCATTTAATAGCCACATGGTTTCTGGCTGGCCCAGGTGCTGACACTGGAACTGTCTGTTGCTGCCTTTATCACTGGCTGCTGACTAGGTTGCAATTTGGGCTTCATTTAGGCTGTGGAGCCATGGATCTGGCCAGATCTAGCTACATCACTGAATGTGACACTGTCTCATTTGAGTATTAATACCAAAAGGGTGTGATCCTACAGAGACAAAGAATTTAATTTATTCATCTTCACTTCCTTTTTACATTTTTACTCTATCTCTCACCCAAACCAAAAGAAAGGCAGGTAACAGACCAGACTTGTCCATAGATATGGGATGTAAAAACATGGCAATGCAAGAAAGGTATTTCAAATGTAGCTTGAAATATAAAGTCATAGGCCTTGTTTGTCAATTTGTTTGTATTTTTCCTTGTTTCTAACACAATAATTCTTTGGATTCTTGCTTTCAGATGTTTTTGCCTCAAGACTTTTACAGCTTGCCAAATAATTGATGTCCATTTTTAGTTTTCAAAGGCTAGAATTTCGTAATCAGTTTTTGTGAAGAAGAAAAGTCTTCAGTGCATTCTGAAGGCCGATGTTCTTGGTTTAGATCCTCTTGCACTATAATTTTCACCAGGTGCAAAGTTTTCTGGCAAAAAGAGGAGGAGAGACAAAACAAAACAAAACAAAACAGAATGAAATGTTTACCCTGAGAAATTTTTTCTGCCCAATTTGAAGCTCTTTCCCTTCACTGCTATAAGAATGCCTCACAATCAAAATCAATGGTGCCATTCAGAGATCACACCACACTACGATTTCTGCTAAAAATAGTTTAAAGCTCAAACCAAAATTTGACTTTCCAAAGAGTTGTGCAAACAACTGGAGCTGCTTTTCCACTTTCTTCTTCTAACCACTAAACAATCTACTTTCTAGATACAGGGCAAGGGACAATTCTTTATTCAATGAACCATCCAAGAATCAGAGACTGTGAAAAATCCCCTCAAGTGGGGCCAAAGCACACCCACACACAAAAGTGTAAGTGGCTGGAAATCTACTGATTATGTTTTTAAACCATGGCCTGGGGGGTGGGGCTTGTGAGCCATTTAAAAGATGTCTTGTCAGGAGAACAGAAGCTTCTGGGAAAGGAAATTCACCCTCTTTGCCAAGGGAAAGGACAATCAAGGGTTGGTTGGAGGTTGCAAAAATAGTTTTGAGATATGTGCAGCTTTTGAAGGTAGGATCAGTGACTTTAATGATTATTTGTCCATTCAGTGATTATGCTAGGTCATGGTGAGTACAAACCACGGCTTTCATACCCATTTCAGATCATGGTTTCTGTTTCTGGTTTAAGTTTTGTCAACTATAGTACAGCATGACGTCTAAAAGGAGCCAATGCGCTTACTCTGGTTGTACCCACTTAATTCAAAAACGACAAAGAGAGAATGTAGGTATATATTCTTTTCTGTACCTTAATCTTACACATTGGAATCTATATTCTTGTTTTTCTGTTTTCTTTCTTTCTATCTATATTTCTAATTTTTTCTTTCTTTTAACTTTTTTTTCTCTTTTTTATGCTTTTTATTTCTCTTTATTTTTTTTTCTTTTCTCTTTTCTTTAGTTGTATGAAATTATTATATAATGCTAAGATGAAGACTGGAGGATTTGTATGTAAATTTTAAATTTTCATTCTCAATAAAAAGTATTAATAAAAAAACAATAAAGAGAGAAAAATGGCAACATCAGGGACTATTGGGCTACAGTGTTATTAATATTTTGTAATCTAATATGCCAGGCAAGCAAATATTAAATGTGAGTAAGTCTACCAGTAGATGCTACAGTCCACACATTAGATGAAGTGGGGTTGAGTCCACAAAACTGTTATGTCTAACAACACTAGTTGGTCTTTAAGGTACTAGAAGATATTTTGTTGCTTCTGCTGCAAAGACTAAGGCCATTTCTGCTCTACACTATTATAGTTCTGTTATTCCACTTTCAACATCCTGTGGAATTCTGGGGTTTGTAGCTTACTGAGGCCAAAGAACTCTAAATGCCCCTCCCTAAGCTGCAAACCCCAGGATTGCATAAGATGTTGAAATTGCAAGGCAGAAATGGCCTTAGATGGCTCTCCCCCGCCATTTTTTAAAAATAGGTTTTTACATCCACATCCACAGTGGAAGAATGGAGAAAACCATCACACCCTCCCTTTCACCGGCAGACCCCACAGTTCCCTGTAGCACAAGAGCTATGGGAAAGGCAGGATCCCTGAAAACTGTACAGAGGAAACTTTCATTAACAGAGATCCACCAGACTGCAGAGAAAAGCCATCAACCACAACCCATACCTACAGTGAGGTTCAACAATCTCCTTTAACTACATTGATACAACTAAGTACAGGCAGAATCTAAGTGCCTCCATCAGAAGAAAAGAAAAGAAATCTTCAATCTAGTTTCTTTGTAGCTGATCTTTTCCCCACCCACTTACACATCTTGATTTTTTAAAAAAGCGGCAGTCTTGTTTCTTTAGACAGTAACCTCAACTCTCCAGAAAAGCCAGTTAGGTTGGAATTTAATAAGCATCATTTTTGTTCAACTCTCCCTGATTTTTAAAAAGAAATAAAAAGCACTCAACTTCACCAAGTTACAATGTTCTTCACCTATCACAATCACTCTTGTTTTTATAAATTGTTAATATGATATCTTGTGCAAGAGGAAGACAGTTATGAAACTCCTGAGTTTTAGCACTAGTGTACAATATTGTGCAGGCATAACCTCACTGGCTATTCTGTATAGCACAGCCTAACTTAATTTTACACAGTCTTACGGGTTTCCAAATTAAAGATTTCAATTTAGTCTGATTCAAAGCTATGGAAGATTACTGATGAACAACTTTCCTAGATAGCTGTTCCTGAGAACTATTTTTATCAGGTTGCATCAAAATGCAGCTCAGAAAGGAATGTTTTACATTTAGTTCTACAGAGGTGCAAACTGAGGCACAATGGCCTCACATCAAACTTTACCGCATTACCACTTCTGCAGCACATTTTTAAACTCCGAAATAAATGTTAGTTTTCAAATGCCTATATCTGAGAGACAGCACGCAGCAATACCATCACCTAGACATGGAGAAAAATTGCTAATGAGACAAATTAACTGACGTTTCAAAAATCTAACTTACCCATATCTAACTTACTGTGTAGTTTCTCATTCTGATTTTTATGAAATTCTGCAAGGTGGCAATATGGAAAGGCCTCAGATCATACTACTGCAGGTATTATTCATTTGGCTGAGATTGGAAATTTTAAAATGAGAAGAATATAATGCCATCTTTTTTTTCAAGTTTTCATACAGCGCATGCTACATGATAATATAATTTTGTAAGGTAACATGGCTTAGATCAACAATCCATTGAACTAAGATATTATTGGCATCTTGGTGCTTTGTCTCAGGCCAGACTCAAACCAATGCAGCTCTTCAATAGAATTCCTTGTACCTACCTTATCACTACATCTCCTCTCACATCATAGACAATTTATATTGTTAATACGTAGCTAAAGAGAAACAACTCTAGAACCTAGCCTGGTTTTGGTAACCTAAATAAGTATATCGTTATTTAAAACAATAACGACAACAACAACAAAGTATAGTACTGCTTAAAATCCAAGAATCCCATAGATCTCCAAGATGATGAAGTTATTAAAAATCACACATACAACAAGTAATAGTAAGACAATGGAATTATGAACATAAATTTAGAACGCTTCTATTTAGCTATTTTTCTGAAAGACACTTTGCATTGTCATTGGTAAAGCAAGTCATACTGCACTCCAGTATCAATAACAGAACAATCCATAATTCACTGAAAAACAGAAACACTGAGAATCTAAGGCTGCTATACCTACTTATCTGGGAATAATCCTCTGAACACAGAAGGACTACTTCAGAGTAATCCTGTTTAAATCAATCTCATTCCAATCTACCTGTTTCCTGGCACCAGTGAAAGAGAAACCATTTTCATAGATGCTCTCTTATCTCCCATACCTACAAGAAGATAGGTAATGGGACAAAAAAGCCAAATATCACAAAAATAACAAGTATAATTAAAAACTGAATGGGCTGAGAAAGCATTGCTCTTAAAAACACCTTTAGTGACTAACAGACTAGTTTCAGAAAATAAGGGCAACAAATAATATTTGTTGCTGTTTCATAAAAGTTCTGTTTAAAATGACTAAATCACTGGTGAGTAATCCAGATGCCTTAAAACCAGTAAGAGTTCTCACTGATTTCAGTGGCAAGTCTCCTATCTTAATATTTCTGCATTATACTCTGTGAAGACATTTGCTGCAGTTGAAGTTGATGATTTCCTTTTATTATTTGAATGAAACAAAAGTTTGAGTGATAGCATATACCATTCTTAAAATGAGTTTATCATCAAGTTCTACACAAATGGACCAAACACAGCAATTTTCTGGGGAAAAAACTACAGTTTTGGTCTGTAAATCTGCAAGAAAATGTTCACAGTATCAACCTAAGTCTAAATATCGCGTTGTTCAAAATTAATTCATACATGTACATTCTAGAGAAAGAAAGGAAGAAGTAAAATACAGAAATTGAAAGTTTTTGTTAAAGGGTACCCAAACTATTAATCAAGCTGGATCCAAAACCCTGCTATTGTCTTCATTTTCATTCCAATAGATAACACACTAAATATATAGATTTGTATATTATAACAGAAAAAATGGAACTCAGTGGAAACTGCGTGCTCTCTACTCGAAGATACGTGTTCAACTAAGATACTTTAATGGCTCACTAGGCATCATTCCAAGGAGGTGGTCTACCAGCAAAACTGAGAAACATCAGACTGGTATTCTGTAGGTAGAGCTATCTAGTTTTTTTAAAGCTCTTCTTCAGTTTTACTTTTCAAGTAAGTCTGAATGTTTAAATACGAAATATCAGTGATAAATATTTCATAAACAAAACTGACCCATTCCAAATGCGATCTTATTGGTGTTTGCACCATTCCTAGGACAGAGAGATAGATATAAAATGCAACATGAAATCACACTTGTGAGTGGTGGCAAAATAACGTTTATACTGAGGAAGTTAATAAATGATTTATATTTATATTCTTGTGTTTACAAGAACCAACTGACAAACACAGATTTAAATGTTTACA